>SJJU01003285.1:0-41794 GCA_012932125.1 Conopomorpha cramerella
TATTATGTTGTCTGACTGGCTCAGGCCAGCAAGATGAGGCCTCACAATGGTTGGACCAACAAGCCGCAGCTACTACTAACCAGAAACCTAGACGCTTCTATGGTGAGTGTTGAGGGTTCTGAAAAGGAAACAAGGCTGAACATGGTTTCCCGTGCTTTTGTGTTTGTCATTTGTCATTCATAACCATCTGGAATATTTTTTTTTTTTCATTCATTGTTAACAACCACTCCAAAACTATGCCCCCAGGACCAAAATAAACTGGATGTGTAAATTAAAAATGTAAAAAAATACTTGAGGTTACTAGGAGAGGTATTGGTATAGAAGTGTTGTTAACAATGATTTTTTTTTTAGGTGTATGTTTGCATGTTTTTTTTTAGGATTTTGATACTAAGAAAGCATTTTGTTATTGTTTTTGAGAATGTTTGATTTAAGCTTTGGATTTTGTTTTATATATTTACTTAAGCAATGTATGTGAGATATGTTTTGTATTAATTTACCTGTATCACTTCATGTTGTGTAAGTTACTTGTCTATCATAGTTCTGATATAACTTAAGAAAAGATTAATGAAGTTAACATCTTTGAATTGACTTGCGTAAATAAGTATTCTGTATATTATTATACATAATAATGTATACATAATGGCGTCACTATTTACAACAACTGATAATTAGTACTATCACTTGTTCAGAGCATTGACCTAGCATCAATCTAGCGTCTGCCTTAAGACTATAATTTCTTATGAGAGTGGCCTTTGATCTGTTTGTGTAAAGTTCTAAATTCTCTTAATATCATGGCAAATCCCATGACTTTATTGCTGAAATTTATGTATAAACTGCATAATATGAACTAGTGTTATAGGTTGTATCTATGGCATAAACAAGATGGACTCAAGTTGTATTACCATATTCATTTGCATGTTTTCAATAAGTAAAAAAGTAAAATGTTTATACTTGGTGTTTACCTACTGGTGAGATCATGTAAAATAATTTTGAAATAGTCACCATCATTATCATCAGTATCATTACATAGTAAAAAACAAAGTTGCCTCCGGCTGTCTGTCCCTATGTATGCTTAGATCTTTAAAAGTACGTAACGGATTTTGATGCAGTTTTCTTTACTTGATAGAGTGATTCTTGAGGAAGGTTTATGTATATAATACAATACATGTATTTAAGTAGCAGAGAAACACTGTTAATAATGTATATTAGCAAAACAATTTTTGCTGGGTCAGCTAGTTTTTGATAAAAATCAAAATCAATCTTTTATTTTGCATAATTATCATTGTTAAAGAAAATGTAAATTGATAGTTTTTCTGATATGTATTTTATATTGCCTGTATCATTTTTTTTTTATTGTATGATAACTTATGGTCATTTATTTGATAGTGGTTTAGCCTAAAAAGGTTATCATCTATCTTTTTACACACTCATTTTTGATAGATGTATTTTAGCATGGTAACTGTTTAATTATCTGTACAACTTAGAACAATATAATTAAGTCTGCATACTCATAGTATATCTCAGACTGAATTGATATATTCAATTATTTACCTAGATCATTATAATAATGTTAATTGCAAGGTCATTAAAGCAAGTGGTCCATCAGTTTGACAAATTATTCCGCGCAACTTAACTATCATCTATCTGCCCCACTAGCAAAGCGCCCCATGAAAGAAATAGAAATGACAAGACATACCAGGCACTATGATGGGTTGAAACAAGACAAGTCAGTCGCATGATGTGTGATATAGTAGCCAATCACAGCGCGTATTTGTTCTATGTCGGGTCTTTCTTGACGCCCTTGCTAGGGATGCTGATGTAATGCAAAAATGTGAAAAATATTACTTACATGATTTTTATTATGTTTTTTCTAACTGTCTCAGTTTCCTCAATAATGCATGGAGGTTTCGAGTTTTTATTACCTACTTACTATAAAATTATGTCATATCAAATTATGTCACTCTACAATACGTTAATTTCTACTATTTAAGTGTTTTTTTGGGTTTACTTAAAAAAAAAAAACAACAAAAGAGCATGTCCGAATATGAACAATCATGGCATAAAGTACTTAGTTGCATCCCTTTCGTTTTCAACTATCTTTGACAGATTGTTTTTTTTAGAAAACTCCTCATTGGGGAAACAGCAAGTGTACCTACCTACATTAAAAAAAATATACCTTTATATAATATATCTTTCGCAATAAAAAAAAAAGTTCAACCTTATGTACCACTTCCTTGTTGGCAGAGTAGGTACACTTACATGTCAAAGAATATTATCATATATACCTACTCTATTAATTTTATCACTGTGTCAATGTTTTGCTGAATTTAATTCTACTAATAATCTGTTTTAATTTAATTTTATGGGGTTCAAGGTTACAGTTAAGAAATGTCAGTAAGAACATTCTATTTCGTTTCAGATATGGAAAGGAAATATTTTTGGGCCTGGACCGACTTCCAGAGCTATGTAGATTGTATGCTAGTATTCTCCGTGATTGGTGCAGCTGTAACATACTTGCTTATAGAGTTTACTCCTTTTGTGGAGACTATTGGATTCCTTGCTGTATTCACTGAAGCAATGCTTGGTGCGCCTCAGATAGCGAAAAATCACCAGAATAAAAGCACAGAAGGAATGAGGTAAGCTGTTCACGAGTTTTTTTTATGTTATGGACACCCTACTTCAATATTAGGGTGTTTACACTTCAAAATTCCCACGTTTCTTCAATTCACGATCTTTTTACTAGCTTATGTAATGATGGAAATAAAATATAATTGGTAGGTATATATATGTATGAACACCCGCGCAGTTTCATTAGGCGATTTTCCAGTATTATTCCTTAACTCTGAGTTTTCCATAGCATAAGTTTATCATAAAGTTATATGCATCCTATTAAATACTTTGGGAAACATCTGCTACTACTTAATGTTATCCTACAGACATACCACAAACAAGTGAACATTAGCGTTGACCGGCCTGTATATTATGGCGTCTATTATAATATTGTACCATCTACCTGTAGATAGGTAAAATGCTTTATTATATAAAAATATATCGTATCTCAACAAAACAAGTGCCAAACGAAACGAAACAATGTTACGTCATTGCAAACTCACAACAAAGAGAACACGTGTGTAAACTTTATGCTTAGTCATAATTTGTTTTCTTTTTTTTCAGCGTGAGCATGGTGGTGATGTGGACTTGCGGTGACGTGTTCAAGACGGCGTACTTCGTGATGCGAGAGGCGCCCTCGCAGTTTTGGATATGTGGCGCACTTCAGGTCACACTGGACGTCGTCATATTACTGCAGGTTTGTGTATAAAAACTACAATAGTGTCTAGGGATCAAGAACATTTTTAGCTCTAAAAAAAATTAAAAAAAAATATACTTCACGCCTTTTAATCCCAAAACGAGGTAGGCAGAGGCACTTGCTTAGTAAGCAAATGCCCACGGTTCACCAAGCGTATTTAACCCAACGTGACAGGGGGTGAGCCCATCGCCGTTATAGGGTTCACGCACCTTGTGGTGTGCGGTTTTCATCACGATGTTGTCCTTCACCGTACGAGCGTTGCGTTGCGTACATAGGCTCTGGAAAAGAGTCCCATTGGTACACGTCCAGTAGCCGGACTTGAACCCGGGACCTCCCGGTTACAAGTCAAGTATCCGACCAACTGGACCACAGACGCTCTAACTAATTTATTTAAATCAAATCTAATCTTCTGGATTGGTCTCCTACCTAATTCCTCATGCCATCAATGATGGCCAATATATATTTAAGGCTGATGTACACATTGATGCATTGGATCCGTGCGGGTCTTAGGACCAACAGTACGCAAAGGAAACGGTAGAAAGTGTACAAAGACAGCCGGAGGTTAACATTGCTATCAATATGTCCATTGATAATCTTAATCTGTCAAATTCTATGTCAATATTGACAATCCATTTTAAAATTCGACTTCTTTAACTGACTAAAATAAGGACGTCCTCTTAGGTATTTTCCTTTTTTTTTTGTTTGTTACTACTACTTCGGACAGTGTGAACCGATTTTTATATTTGAAAGCTGGTGCTTCCCGCTTGGTTTAATTAAATTTGGTTTAGTTCCGACAGTCGCATCCATGAGAAAACCACGAATCTGTCAAATTTTGCAGTTCAAAGTTGGTTCTTTTTTCTTGAAAATTATTTAAATCCGATCTTTTTTAAGGTTCGGCATACTTTGACCGTCCTTGCATAATTTCTTTATTACTATTGCAATAGCAGACTTTATAGTTACATGTATGAACTAAGATCCCTAATCAATGTGGAAATTTCTTTAAAAAAATCAACAAAAGCGAGACCGAAGACGATGGATTGATCAACTAGACGTGAAATCCGAAATTAGAATAAAACGAGACAACACGCAGGAGTGTAAGAGCAAGGGATATTTATCTTCTAACTCAATATTGTTCACCGGGTATATAGGCGCGAATATAATCAAAGACAAGCTCAAGCTTACCTTTGTTGTTTTACTCGACGTTTCGACGCAGTTGCATGCGTCGTGGTCACGAGTGGACTGGAGTGCGGCGGCTGCGACGTTCCCTGGTTTGAGACTAATCCGCAACTACCCTCAAAGAGTCACTATTTCGGCACACAACACTGATGACATCGGCTGTACAAGGCGATCTTTTTTTCCGCGCGAGATTTAATTTTGTTTATCATTGGTTTCCACGTCGATGACAATTTATATCCGTCCTCTCGATTGAAATTATGGTGTTTGTTGATCTCAATCGCTTCACGCACAATTCTGGAATAATATCGGCGTTCTGTCGACAGGATTTTTGGATCGTGCAGTTCTATCCAGTGGTTCAGTCCATTCTCCAGCAGGTGTTCAGCTATTGCGGATTTATTAATCTGTCGATTCTTTACAGCTGTAATGTGCTCCTTGATCCTCTCCGCTATACTGCGTTTTGTTTGACCAATATAGGAGCTACCGCAGCTGCTATCTACCTGGTGTACAATATTGAGTTACAATGTCTGTGCGCGTTTCATTAAAAAATGATATTTATCTTCTGTCCTTTACGACGTAGCAGGGTTTTGTATGTACCCGTACTTCTGAATCCAAACTGACACTTTTACTACCAAAGTGACAGTTTGGATCCAGAAGTACATTCAACTTCCATACATATTTCTTAGAAAGAGAAAGACTGAGGGAGGTACGCGTCTTGCAAGTCTAGTTGTGTTTGGTCTGAGTAGAATAAAGTAGTTGCGTCTCTTTCGTTTCTCACTATCTCTGACAGATTGTTTTTTTTTTAGAAACCTCCTCATTGCATTTCTATACCTAGACTTGTTGTTAATGAATCTAGTTCATTAACAGAACAATATTCGTTTTAATCAATACGTACGATCAACGTTACTTTGTAAGTGTGAAGACGCACGTTACGTATCATACCTACCTACATATTTCACAGGCGATATTGTTAAGTGCAACACGTGTAGCTATAAATGTGCGAAGCGATGACGTTTGTCTGACTTTCTAATGACGATACTATACCTCTACGCACAAAATATACTTAGGATCATTTTTATTTTTTATTGTATCCTAGTGGGATGTAGACAGCTATCTGTTTTGTAGACAGCCAGCTGTACTACACACCTCTTTTGTTTTATGCACTTTTGAGATCTGTTGTAGTACTTAGGACGATCTCTTGATACGTTGATTGATTTGAGCATATCGATGGTTGACAGCCAAAAAGGCCTAAGCGACATTTTTGTCCAAAATGAGTTGAGTATGCAGTTTGGATTGCCTTTTTTTCTGCGTTGATTTGTCTAGGTTTCATACCTGTATGACGTAGTTTGATGTCGCTTACGCGGTAGAGATTATGCGTTTTTCTCCCAAAACATTGCTTTATTTAAACTTTAAGCCACTCTCCTGTGAAATTACTTAAATGTCGCTTAGACCTTTTTGGCGGGAAGCCATTGATATATAATAATAGTACGCTTCTCGCCCTTTCAGTATGCAGAGGCACTTGCTAAGCAAATTCCCACAGTTCATAAAGCCTATTTAACCCAACGTGACAGAGGGTGTTACATAGTTACAGGTTTCAAACACTTGTGGTGTGCGGGTTTCATCACGATGTTGTCCTTCATCGTATGAGCGTTGCGTTGTATACATTAAATATGTGTATGGATATAGGTACAGTTTATAGCTGGACCGTATACATAGTATGTGCTTGTAGATTCTGGTCTTGATAAAGCAAGATTAAAAGTGATAAAACTTTAAGAAACGTGTGGTCATGAGGAGGGATGAAAACCATGTAAGAAGGAAAGTGATGAGTATGAATGTGGATACAAAAGAAGAGGGAGACCAAAGAAGATATGGATGGACTGTATTATATTATGTGTGTGAAAAGTGTAATTGCAGAGACGACGAATGGCAGAGATGAATATCGAAAGGAAACATACCACTCCGACTCCACCCACCTAGTGTGGGCAGAGAAATTTGATGATAAATGGAAACTTTAACAAACCTAAGTAACCAACAACAGCTTGAATGTAGAATTTACCTATTTTCGCAATAGGCAGGTCGTCTTTATTGAACATTTCGTTGAATATCTAATATAGCTGCTCCGGCAAACATTGTTTAGCCAATATACATTATTTTCGCAGCGCACGCAACGGAAGCACTCAAGGATTTTCCCCGTTTTCTTCACATTTTCCATTATTTCTTCGCACCTAATAGTTGCAGCGTGATTTTATATAAGTAGCCTAAAGCCTTCCTCGATAAATGGTCTATTCAACACAAAAATAATTTTTCAATTCGAACCAGTAGTTCCTGAGATTAACGCGTTGAAACAAACAAACTCTTCAGCTTTATAATATTAGTATAGATTTATCTAGGCTAGCAGTCATGCTCTATGTGGTTCAGACTGGCTGAACAAATCTTCAAAATAGGTCACATTTAAGCAGGTTAATAGGCCAATAGGCTAAACACCCTTACTTCGAATTTGTGACGCTTCACTCTTTCAGATTCAGAGGTGTCCAGCCAGAATGTTTTTACCTAAATTCAAGCTGGCTGGACACAGAGTTTTGCATTTTTCTATTAAACCACTGTAAGTATCACAAAACTTTTGGCTCTATAGCTGTCACAAATATATGTGACGGCCGTTGATATACAAACACTTGGTCAAAATCACTTGCCGAGATTGAGAGACCAGCGAAAAGTCGTTTTTCAAACTGGCTGGACACTTTTTCAATCGACTATCTAAGCCTCTGAAACGTCACATATTATGGCCTATTGACACAGCATGCTTTAGGCATCAGTACATAGTATAAAACAAAGTCGCCTACCGCTGTCTCTCCTTGTGTACGCTTAGATCTTTAAAACTAGGCAACGCATTTTGGTGCGGTTTTCTTTAATAGATAGAGTCTTTGTATGTATAACACATAATACATAATAGGAAAGAAACATAGTTATATATTACTGTTATAATGTTTATTGGTAAATCATCATTTTCCGGGCCAGCTAGTATTAAAAGTTCCTTTTTTGAAGAAGTTGCATGTCAATCTCGCTTAGTATCAGAATCTATAACGATTTATTTATTTTAGCTCCTAATAAGGTACTACCCACTTTATGACCGCAAAATAGGTGCATTTTAATGCGTATCAAACAGTCAGGCAAATTAAACCTCTTAAACTAACACATTACATTAAACTATATTAAACTAAGTACCGTCCACAATTCCTAATTAAAATAAAATTTGTTTCAATGTTATACAGCCCTTATAACAGAAGTTATGGGTTCTACAATGAGTATTAACTTATTCTGAAAACAAATAAATGCCTATTATATATATAAACATATAAACATAAAATTTTACCACATTTAATGCCATTTCACTTATGCAGGTATCACACAGCATATAGTCACTTTATCATCATCGTTATCATCAGCCACATGACTCCCACTGCTGAAAGTGGGCCTCCCGCAATGATTTCCATGATCATTTGGTGGGGGGAATGCCAATAATCGCCACGCTTGGCAGGCGCGTTGGCGATCACCGTTGTTGTGGTTTAACACATAGAGAGTGCTGCTGTCCGTCCTCTGGAGAGTTTCCTTGGCCATGACGAGAAATGTTGGGCTGGGGTGTTGACACATTTATTCTATATTTGCCGTCACCACACGGCTAACAATAGTACCTAATCACAATATGTTTGTACATTAAAATGTCCTCAATACTAACGTGCTAAATATAGCACATTAATGTGCCCATTCTTACTTGTCACTTCCTCGCAGATGCGATTAGAGCAGGACAGATATAACACTGCCAAGAGTTAATTGCAATGTGTGTTATTGAGTAATGTACAGTCGAGTTCATAAATATATAGACTTTTAAAAATAATTGCAAATAAGGTTACAAAAATATGTTGTATATTAGGCAGTCAGAAAAATATACGATATTTAACGTTTTACCTATACAGGGTGGAAGTTCTGTTCTTAGGAACCATATCATCCATTTTAATATCAAGAAATAGAAATAAAAACTGCATTCTTTCATTAAAACAAAGTTCGAATATTGTATTAAAAACAGTGATCACTTCCAACACATAAATGAAAGTGTGAAAACAAATCAGTATATTCATTTTAGACATCATGTTTCATAGAAACATTGACTTAAGACCTATGGGATCGATCTCTAAGTAGAAATAGTGTCGGTGTTATATGTATAAATGTACTTTTTCTTGTTACTAAAATCGACGACATGGTTCCCTGGAACAGATCTTCGTATGTTAATTTCCCATACTGGCCGTTGTAAATGAGAAACCCTGTATATACGATTTAAAACGTTTTATCATCATTTAGCACTAGTGGGAGCCCCGTGATTTCATTCACATAGTTACAATATTTCATACAAACTATAACACCCTCTATAGTGATGCGTCCCACAGGATAGGCATAAAAAGCAGTCCATGTCCTTTTTCAGGCTCTAAACTATTCGTATACCAAGTAGCCTTGCTTCTTAGATGACACCAAGTATAGTAAAAAGTTGATATAATTCTGGCTGCCTAACATGTAACCTTTTTTGCGCACTTATTTTTTAAACCTTACAAGTGTTCATATATCCATGAACTTCACTGTACTTTGATGCGCATGCGCATTTAACGCGCAGAAAAAACAAGGATGCCCACTGTTCGACGGCGTGTCACTGCCGTATACTAGAGTCCATTTGCATAAATCAAATGGACTGCGCTTGTGTCTCGAATTAATTATTGCATTCGGTTGCGCAGTTGTGTCGAGTGCTTAGACTTAGTTATGTAAAAATATGTGACGCGATACAAGTCTATTGACACACTTTTTGGGTTATAAAAAGCTTCCGCAATAGCGTCATACCAGTATGTTTATTTAAATATTGTACGTTGCAGTGTTGCAGTAATATGTAGGTGTTATAGTATGTCTCTGCCGACCCCGCTTTGGGATTACAAAACGTGAAGTGTTGTCATTATCAATACATAGTATAAAACAATGTCGCCTACCGCTGTCTGTTCCTATGTATGTTTATATCTTTAAAAGTACGCAACGGATTTTTGTGCAGTTTTCTTTAGTATATAGAGTGATACCTGAGGAAAATGTATATGTATAATACGTGCATATAATAGCAGATAAACACTGTGAATAATGTATATTAGCAAAACAACGTTTGCCGGGTCAGCTAGTATTGTATAAAATATTATAAAAGCCGGAAGTTCTAAGTACGGTGGTTCCGTAGTAAGGAATTTCAATGCAGCAGTGAAATATATACCTAATTTTAAAAAGTATGTTTACCAAAACCTAATTCTAGAACGTATATTGTTCCCAGGTGTGGTTGTACCGTCACAAGACAGCGGCGGCGCGGCGCACGCGGCGGGGCGACTAGCAGTGGACGGAGACGTGCTTATAGCACACAAGTCTCTGCCCGCCCCGCCGCCACACGCGACACCACACGTACCCAGCCAACGCTTTATGATAGTGCGCACATGTGCCGCAGAGGCAGTCTGTTTGAAATGCAGATTATATACCCATATTGACAGCTGATTGACGTGTGACCTCGTAGATATGTACGTCAATCAATATTACAGTGTAATTGATCAACTATCTAGAATGAGAGTTCCAATCGTCTTAGATGCTCATGGGCTTATTCCTGTCCATGGAAAATTTAGAGAGAAAGTGGATAGTAGGAAAATGCGCGATGCGAAATGAATAATATATAATGTAAATAAGTATTTTATTTGATAGTAAGAGTTCTCAGAAGGGCGTGTTCCAAATCTTCACCCTTAGGTGGGTTTTCTAGGATCAATGACTGAATATTATACCTAACTCTCTGTATAATATTAAAGTCTAATACGAAATTAGTTTTATGTAAAAACCCAATTTAAACGAGATCATGTGAAAATAATGAGAGAGATAAATATTAAAAGGTCGGAGGTCGTTAGTTTGCACGCGTTGCGTGTACGATAGTGCGATAGCAATATTATATTGTGTACATTGTGTACAAGTGTGATTTAAAGTATCTAAAAGTACCTAATATAAGTTACGTTAATTATATTGTACCCGTGGTATTCATAAATTTAGAACAGCGATAGGCAAAAGCTGGTTCGCCAAATACAAGCAAACTGGAGGCCAAGACTACTTGCAACTACGAGAGTGTAGTAGACTTAGGCCCCCAGATCATGTTGATATAAGACAACTATTTAGACAGCGTTTTAACTTTTTATGTGATTCCAGGGTCAACTTAGCCGCACAAAATTTGAGCCCGCGGGCTATATTGACCAAATACACTTCGTACATACATAGTATTCGTGGACGACTCGGCGTATGCCATCAATAACAGGAAAAGGGTACTCTCTCTCTCGGGAGAGCTCTGCAAGTGACGTAGGCTCTGAACTGGGAAAAATAAAACGACAAAATTCGCGTTTTCAGTGGTCCCATAAAGTTATTCAAAGGAATTAACTTAGTACGAGCCATGAATGAATAGGTCGTGATGACTACCCACAAATATGTATGTGATCAATTTAGCCCGCGGCCTCAGATTTTGTGGGCTAAGCTGACCCGTGAATCTTTTATGTACACGTCACGGACCAAAAACGACTAGACTTGCAATCCAAAACTGACATTTAGAACAAAACGGGACAACAATAGGGTAAACATGCAGGTGTGAAAGAGTAAGCGACCATATTATCTATCCCTTACTGCATTGTTGAATCTAAATTGGTGCTAAAAGTGGCAGTTTGGTATCTAGCAGTACAACATTTCCCATACATTTTGTTGGAAAGAGACAGACTGAAGATGTTACAGCTTGCAAGTCTAGTTGTCTTTGGTCTGAGGCAGTTACACCTGCTGATTGATTAGGTTTTAATTTGTAGCAAATAGGTATGGGTTTTTTGGTATCCCAGGTCCGGAAATCTACCTGTAGTACACACATCAAAAGTGTCTAGGGAACAAGTACATTTTAGAAGATTGCAATCAAGAATATATTTTACAAAAAGTGAATTCATTCATAATTTATTGAAATACAAAATGTGGTGATACAGGCATGGGGAATTACGTAGGAGACCAATCCAGAAGATTAGATTTGATTTAAAGAAATTAGATTTTTTTAGAGCTAAAAATGTTCTTGATCCCTAGATACTTTTGATGTGTGTATTTGCTAATATCATATGTTACAATCAACTAATAAAATACTAATTGATATAACTAACAAATTAATGTCATTGTACAGTGTGATCGATAACGCATTAAGCATATATATAATACCAAACAAATAATGGTAACCCGACAAAAACTCTGAAAAGTTTATTATTAAAAATATACATGTTAATGGTTACCTACGCAATCGTAAAAAAATACGACATATCCAAATCGTTATATCCAGTCAGCCATTAATAGTCAGCCATTTACTTATGTAATATATCGATGTAATTTTTTAGAATGAAATGGTTGTTTAGTCGTGCTTAGTGTGTTCGTACCTAGCTAGCTAAGTCTTCAAGCAAACCGCAGTGCTTTGAAAAGTTCCATATCTTTAAGTTGCGACGGATCGAAGTTTTTAAAAAAATGTCATCAATCTTTAATTCGTAAGTTTTTTAAACTGTCAATTTTTGTGATTTATGTATTTATGATACATTTTATAACTGGTCTTGCCACGTATAGACTATTCAGTAGGTAACTAGGTGTACATTATGTAACTATCATAATATGCACTTTACTAGTCTGTTTCTATAGGAATTTAGAAGTTTTTGAGAGCTGTGATTATAAAAAATATACAGTAGAATGTCTGTGTACGTGCATACGTCCTGATTGACGATATAAGTAAGTTTTACCTACATTTATTCACGCCACACTATGTACACAAACGAGAATATGCAGGGTGATTCAAAATTACGCTTTTTAGACGAAATCTATGAGGTCTGACTGTATTTCAGCAGGTTTTAAACTCTGATTGTGCTTCTTGTAGTAAGTAACTATTCGAAAAACCACCCTGTATAGGCTCATCGTTCCATTGGGTAATTTCCCATGCTCTTATTTACCTTATGACGTTTATGTACCAGATTGAGGTCTCGGTATCTGTCATTAATATAGCAGTCATAACATGACGTCAGTGACAGAAAGAGGGACGTCAATCTGTCAAATTCCCTGTTGTAAAAAGCGAATAATTAATTTTATAATAAATAATATTTGATGTACCAATCTTTAAATACGATACTGTGCATAGACTAAAACAACTTCGGTTAACTTTCCAAGAACCAACGCTTCCAATAATTTTTTAAACTTAGAGCTTTATACAAAGTTTGAATAAACCTTTACATTCCTTCGTGGGAGTGGTTTTTTTTTTATTTACATTTTATGAATTATATATGTATATTATGTCCTGTACAGTGCAAAGTGTAACACAACATTCCTTTCTTTCTACTAATAATGTCAGGTACGTTAATTTAATGATTTTTAGTAAATAGTAACCGGTACAGTACAAATATCTAGTCTGTTTTTATTATTATACGTTAAGCTTTGTTCTTATTGCTAATTTAATAAAGAATGTTGTACCGGGTATAAGTATAGTAACTGTTGATGTGGTGTGACGAGGACAAAACAATGTTCTCCGTATAACATTTTTATTAATGAGGAAAATATTGTTTTTTTTTCCTTTATTAATAGCTCTTCCAGTGTGAAACCCCTGTTCGATGTAGTTGACCAATCTCCAGTCATGTATTTTAATATCTTGTACATCTCTGTTTACATACCAGTTAACATCATCAGGCTTCCCACTTTGATATTAACATTGAGACGTCCTCATGGTGGTCTTCTGTGTGTCTCTAATTTGATTTTCTCAATTTCTCTCAAGCACTCTCCCTTGTTCGGTGCTTCGTGTCCATGATTTTTGAAACTATGGCTTGTGCATATATCAATAAGCTCTGATGCATGAAGTCATGGTTAATCGAATTCACTGTTGACAAAGTGTCTGTGGTTGTACATATTCACATCAACTTGGATGGACTATGAGCAGAGTACCTAGCTGAACTCGCCCGAGAGCAAGAGAAGCGTGAAGTGCAGACCCTGTCCTCTTGGCCCCCTCTGCTTGTGCTCCCATTCCTCTCTGGTGAGTGCGGTCCGGTTTTGTAATATGCTTCTATCAAGGTTTGACTCCTCTCCTATGAACCATCCCAGGGGCGATCTTAATTTGGAAGCTCTTTTGATGAGAGGAATTTTTGTCTCTTTCCCACTGCCTCAAAAGGCTGGTTGTTTCGGATGTTCTGAAACTAAGATGCCTTATATGGTCTAAGATATGCCTCATTTTATCGACTCATTGTCCACACGGAACCAGTGATGATATATAACATGATGCAGGTGGAGGTTTGATGCAAAACCTGCAAGGTTGTCCTTGTTCCATGGAATGAGGGACAGTTGCACCGAGCACTCGGTCCCCCCACGACACCCTCCTCAACTTGTCGGCCTTTGTGGATGAACATTCCCACACGACCCAGAAATCTTCCCTCCTTACACTCTCTGCCGGGCTCTGTTCTATGGCATCATGATCCTGGTATTTTCATTGACAATGCATTGCAGATCGTTTGTAATGTAAATTTCCCGCAAATAACTTGGTTGTCACCTTGAGCTAGTATAGTAGTTTTAGTGTTTCGGTTTAGTGATTCTCTTCTTATTACTAATAAATTTGTTACACTCCATTCTTTTTTACGCAGCCCTTCTAAACCGCCTAATTGGCCATTCCAGGATGCATGCGAGTTTGCTTTTTACTTGACTCTCATCAAGTCTGGCCTTCCGTTGTAATA
Source organism: Conopomorpha cramerella (assembly GCA_012932125.1). NCBI lineage: Eukaryota > Metazoa > Arthropoda > Insecta > Lepidoptera > Gracillariidae > Conopomorpha > Conopomorpha cramerella. The sequence continues at coordinate 14,290 of SJJU01003285.1, forward strand.
AAAAAGGTTTTTTTTTGGAAGAACTCATGAGTACGCGAAATTAAGTTGCTAAATCCTAAGAACTTATGCATAACTTGGAAGACTGGCTTATTTGCCTCATCTCGCTGGTGGTTATTCCATTTAGTGTAATCAATATGGTTTGCAATGCAGATATTTTCATAGTCTTCGTCTCCTCGCCCGGAGGTGTTTGTCCATTATGTTTTTATGACTGTGTTGAGGTCATCAGCCATAGTTAATCCGTCAAACAAAAGCACGAAGTGTGTCTTAATTACCTATTCTGTCATTACGAAATATTCCCTTAACCTCCATGTCATAAGGGTAAAGAAACATCTTTTGATCTTTATTTCCCTCTCTGTACCTTTTAAACCTACCATAAAGTCCAAACTTGTCAATCTCTTCCAAAAAGTCTCTTTTTGAAGTAGTGTCTCCAATACTTTCTTGCTCGAGATGGGTCTGTTTGGATCTCTTTGGATGTGTTAGAGGACCCCACTTTTGTTCATGGAGTGTCTCTTGTCAGAATATATGATGGAGGGCATCTATCTACCAGATCTGGAGATCAGATCTGGCACATTTAATTAGCGACAGATGATACCAATTGTCTCCATTATTTGTTTCGGTGTGGGCCATGTGTTGTCTAATATGTGTTTTTTAGTCCATTTCAGTCAGGAACGTTTGGTTTCTTGAAACTTAGGATGTGAGACAATATATGCAAGATCACTAGCTAAAGCTTCTGCGTAACTTTCGTTGATATTCTTCTCTAGATTAACTTGTTCCGCTACTGACTTTAGTCCCTCTAATTAATTTAAATAGGGATGTCCCCAATGTCGAAAAGAGCCATAAACGTTCAAGACTAATTCTGGCGTTCTCATCCGGTTGATCTTGTGTCCTGATATTTGCCATCTTATTTGCCAACTCATCAACCCAGGTGAATTCAGGTATTAAAGGCCGATGTTCTCTAGCTAGCTCTGAAACTTTAAAAGAAAACAAGGGCTCAACTAACTTGAAGCAGTCGTATGCTAATGTCTCATTAACAAGCTGTCACCTACTTTGTAGATTCCGTTTATTTCTTGCCAGTCGTTCGGTCTGAATTCGTTATCAACTCGATTGATCATTGCCAATAATGTTTGGAACATCAATAATGTGTCCATAACAACTTTTTCGTCCAAAAAGAAAGCAAACCCTTTGATGAACATAATCTTACCAAAGTTACATGAATGATACACAGTGTACCCCTGTGGTCTTTCGAGTGCCTTTTCTCTCCATCTCCAGATAAGTTAAATGTTTTTGAAGAGTACTGTCGTAAAAACTGTTCATTGTAATAGTATCCCAAGATGGCAGTAGAATGATTTCTACTCTCTACTCTGATGAGTATACTACTATTACAGGTAGTGAAGGAGATACAAAGCTAAAGATACATAATGTACTTTTTCGTCATTTACATATGTACATGTATGTACATATGTAGGGTAGTTAGGTATTCGTAAACTAAGAACCAATCAAGTATTTAATTCTTATTAAAATGTCTTATAACGACTTTCTTAAAGAGTGAAAATTAATACTTAACAATTTAACATATCAATTTATATGTAAATATGTGTGTAATATGAACTTAATAGGCGAAAATTTATGACTATTGTAATGTCAATTATTTGTGTATAACGATTGTTGTTACGTACGTAATATAATCCTGTAGGTAATTAAATTATATTAATTACATGATCATGTACATAGTTAATTGCTATTTTTATGAGTTGACATTAATTTCTTTATTCATTAAAAAAAATATACCTATATATTATTATTTGTTACGAACTGAGTTTTATTTCAGGGTTACCTAGTTTTAATGTTCGTCCCTAAGTACGAACCTACGTCACTTTCTATCACGTTGAATGTAATTTGAGCTTTCGTTGCGTTGGTTTACTATGAAATTGGGGGGTAGGTTTTGTGTGTAGAATGTCGTGAGGCTGGAGGCTGGATGGGATGGGATGTGTGGGGGTTGGCGGGGGTCGGATCGATGAGCTGCGCCCCGCGGGCTCGCGGCGACAGTGTACGGGGCCCGCGCCGACCGACCGCTCGTCGGCTTCGACAACCACACTACACAAAACATACCAGGTATGTACGTATATATACTATGTACAATGGAAATGCGTTACAAATAATTAAACATACCTATAGATACGTAGGTACCTGATAGTGCATAGAACTTTTTTTAACGACTGTTGGTTACCTACAATAAAATTTAACAACAAAACAAAATTTAAGTCAAAAATAAAATTTTCTAGATAATTATTAGAAAAAATAGATAATAACATTAGTATTAAATTGCAATTTACCCTTACGATCGTATCAGCTGCGTTGAAAAGGATAAAAACTTTTCAGAAGGTTCATTGATATAAGTTTCGGTCACTTTGTCTTGTAAGATAAGATTGTATTGCCAGTGTCACAGTAGCGGTTGTCAAATGTCGGAAACCTTTAGGATCTCGTTAAGAGAGGGCAGAAAGTGTATGTACCAATATATGGGAAATTAAGGCATTTTTTCTTATCATAACTACAATTAATAGTGTGTAAATTCCGCACGTAGGCATTTTTTTTTATCCAGGCATATCTAGATTGCGATTCTATCTACTATTAAATTGATAGGAATTTCGTGCCATATGACTTTTATTATCTTCAAATAATACTCGAATAGATTTCATCCGTCACAGTGGAGGTATTTATTTATCTACAAAAACATATATGACTACAGGCAGTAATTTACTACGACAGTAAGTTTAAAAACAGAACAAAAATAAACAAATTAAAAGTAAAAAACAACACAAACAATATAAAAAACACAAAGAACCTAACTAACTAGGTAGTTTGGTTGAGAACGGTATGTATTAGTACCGACCTTCCTATAAAATTCAAACGGATTCTCGTGCGTTCAGTGATGTGGTGTTACAAGCAGATGTAAATAAACAGGGATTTGTGAGAAAGCTGTACTCCTAGGTAGATGTACAGTAGGCCAAGCAACTTTACTAGTCTACCATTGAAATTGAAACTTTTAACAATAGAGTTGATGATAAAGTGACCGAGTGTCATCAAAACTAATGAACCATTATTTTGACGTATCTTCCTGTATTTGAAATTAATAAACAAGACAAGATGGATATTTTTTCTTTGTCACATCATGAACGCTTCACTAGATTGATATTTAGTTACATAGGAAGTGTTTTAAAAATGATACGACACTTTTTTGCCCGATTGTACACGTACAGGTGTAATGCAAAAATAAGACAATAATTTTTCGTTTTGTTTGGAGGTGTAACACGCTACTCGGAAAAGGTGGTATAAAGTTGTAACAATTTAGGAACATTATAAAATACTACTATCACCCTTTCGCGTACAAAATCTAATTGAATTATTTATTATTCTTTATTGTAAAAAGCAACCAAGTAAATAGCTTTTGCACTAGGTACTTGCACCTATCTAACTAGCTTATATTATGCAGTTATTTGTTAGTGAGTAAAGAGTACCTAACTACATATAAGCACCTAATACCTGTCTATTTGGTTCAGTTTCCAATTATAGCTTTATGTACAGCTCACTCAAGCCCATTTCGGTTTACACTTTCACTACAACGCTATCAACTTTTCTGCTCTACTTAGATAATCACAAAATGTATATTTTTAGCTTAGTTCATACATTCGCAATTTTTTCATGTAGTAGTTCAATATTTGATACATACACACATCAAAAGTGTCTAGGGATCAAGAACATTCTTAGCTCTAAAAAAATCTAATTTATTTAAATCAAATCTAATCTTCTGGATTGGTCTCCTACTTAATTCCCCATGCTCGTATCAATGACTTATCACCACATTTTGAATAAATTATGAATATCTTCTAAAATGTACTTGATCCCTGGACACTTTTGATGTGTGTATTATAATTATAAATATATCGCATCCTAACTCACGACTCTAGGTCATGTTTAGCGGGTAACATGGGTATATCAATTGCAGACTAAAATGCCATTTAAACAGAGATATTTTATTTTAACGAGCGAGACTCGAAAGGCGATCTCGACACGTCGACAATACGTACGAGTATCGTACTCGAATGGCAGCAAAATATACGATTTCATAAAACTGTTAACGGAGATTGAGAAGCGAGTTTCTCGCTTTGAGACTATCATCTGTCGAATTCAGTGTGAAAAGTTTTATGTAGTTGTTGATTTTTTAAGATGAGTCACGGACAGACTTCAACACAATTTAATACAATTTTTATTCGACGATAGATAAGGCAAGATTCGCAAAGCGAACTCGCCTTTCAAGTCTCTCCTTTCGAGCGTACGAGAAACTCTTCTAATGTAAATGGCCTCTTATTGTGTCTACGGTCACAATTTGTACCCTACATCTAAGGCTTGTCAGATTGGAAGTGACACAACATTATAATTATCACTATGACTACATATCTATACAACAAATGTCTGTCTCTATGTATCCTTAAATCTTTAAAACTTCGCAACGTGTTTTCATGCTGTTTTATTTAGTAGATAGAGTGATTCTTGAGGAAGGTTTTTAAGTATAATAACAACAGAGAAAGACTGTTACGTATATTGGCAAAAACATTAGGAAGTTCTATCACAACGCCAACAACGCATCGCGATTCCTTCCATGTACTTTATTAAGAAAACCCAAATGTATATTTATAAATTATAATTAGTTTTCATAAAAGTTTTAACACCTATACCTTAATCGCCTTCTAATCAATTAGTCCAATTACCAGAATCCATTCTTAGCGCAACTCTACATTCTAGGTATATGCCAAATTTTATTTCCATTTGAAGTCTTAACACCCAGTAAATCCAGTTTGATAAATTCAAACATCTATCAATTTTTATGCACAACTTGTCACTAAAAACGCCTCATTAGTTTAAAAACGAATATATCCAGTCATATGGTAACGACCCCCGAGGGGAAGGGAAACGCTGTTACGCTTTGAAAATCAAATCACCTTCCCTTCCCTTCCTACATTTCCCCAGCACAAGTGCGGTTGGGGCGCACGACAAAGTCGTAAACGGTTAAAGGGTGTGCGATTTGTTTTCATAAATATGCAAATGGTATGTTAGTGCAGATTCCTACCTCTGTTCGGTTATTCCTAGGGAATTTTGTAGGTTGACGATCGCCAAAGAATCTATCAGGTTTGTTGACGCACCGTGTGTTACTAAAACATCAATAAGGTAAAGTTGGTTTAATGTGACAAGTAAAATATGAAGCTTTAGGCTGGTATTCAGAGGATAATAATAATAATATAAACTCAGTGTCAGCAAATAATTTGTATTCACAGTTGAGAAACAGTCTCGTCAGAATGGATCTTGTCTAAGCTGAGACTTCAAATCGGGTTTTTAGGCCGATCTCAGCGTAGATCGATAGCTCAGTAAGATCGATCTCAGCCGAGAAAACTTCAACAAAATTCACTCTGAATACAAGACGCATAGATTACTCATTGAGATCCGAGTTTGCGCTCAGGTGAGACGCTCTAGAGAAAACTCAGAAGCAACGACTCTGAATACCACCTTTAGAGTCCCCGCAGACTAGACTTTTAGTGGGGCGGATAACCGTAATGAAGATTAAATCGTTCATTGTACGCATCACCATACATTTTCATAATGATTGTACGCCTTATTAAACTATCAACCGACTAATAGTCTGTAATCTGCGGGGACTCCGATGCCCGGAAGGTAGTGATAATATGTCGTTAAATCTATAGCTGTCACTTTATGACAGGCAAAGAAAGAAAGATTGTGTGTAATGAGCTAATCGAAAACTGAGCGTGAATGTCTAATGACATTCATACGAGTTTTAACCTTTGGGTGTTAGACCAAATTCCCGGCTGACAGTAGACACCTACATATTAATGTGAAATTCTCTGAAAAACTCGTTGCCCACGTTGTCATTTCCGCGCCACTTTTTGTGGGTGGAAACGTGCGAGGCGTCCTTAATGGATACGCTCTGCTTTTGTGTAGGTAAACCAGGCTTTATAACTCATATGTGCGTAATAACTTAGGTACCGCGTTTTATGCGGATACTAAGGTCGGTGTTCAGTTTCTTCATCTACCTACGTATTGTTACGCCCCGGGGTCGAGAAACAACGGCTAGAATGCCGTAGAGGTACGTCGAACATTCGAGAGCCCTAAGGAACATTCCAGTATCCAAGTCGGCGCATACAAAAAACCACTACACAGTGCCTATATGCGTCAGAATGTAGTAGAAGGATCTCGAAAGATCGATAAAAGTGTGGTATATTTCGGAAGCCACAAGTACACAAGTACTTACCTTACCTCACCACAAGTAGGTATAAACCTACTTACCTACTGTTGGGTGTAGTTATAAACAAGCGAGCCGGCCGCCGCGACTCACAAGTAGGTATAAAGCTACTTACCTACTGTTGGAGTAGGTATAAACACGCGAGCCGGCCGCCGCGACGGCTAGGTATTTAATTATTATTATTAGAAGTCGACTCGAGAAAGTACCTGAAGCTACTCGAATGTTCTGGATTGTGTACCGTAGGTATATAAAGAGCGACGATCGAGTCGGCGGGGGAGTTTTCAACTAAACAGCGATACAGTGAACATCAAGAGAGAAAATTAAAGAGAGTTAACAAGTGATTGTGTGATTGTAAAAGGGTTTATTAGCGGTTTCAGTTTAACGATTGTAATTAGTTTGTGTAATTACGGTGTCGGAATAAAGTGTAATTCTTGATTTTCGTAATAGTGTACTTTTCTATCGGTACCCACCCCCCACGTGCGTAACATTTGGTGTCAGAAGTGGGATAGAAAATGCCTATCACTCCACGAGAACAAGAACCGGAGGGCGTCCAGACCCGGAGCCAACGTGCAGCGGAGGACTCTACGGCATCCGTGGCTGGTCCATCTACTGTCACTGCACCGGCATCGTCACCAAGACCGAAGGCCGAGACTGACCTCAACACTATCCTGATTTTATTAAAGGAACAGTCCCGAGCCCAGGAGAGGCAGGCTAAAATACAGGAGGAGCAGTACATGAAGCTGTGTATCGGTCAGCGGGGAGCCGAGGAGAGACAAGCTAAGGCCCAACGGGAAGCCGAGGAGAGACTTTCAATGCGTCTGAGCACTAGTCAGCAGGAAGCCCGGGAAGCCCAAGAGAGACAGCAGAAAATCCAGGAAGAACAATCGTGCATACTCCGTGAAGTGCGTGAAGCTACTGCCGAATGGAAAAAGGAAATAGCCGAAGTAGAGGGGAAACTGACAGATCTGGACATAAAATTTCCAGAATGTCAACGAGAAGGTGGAGGACTATGCCGCAGGCCTACAGGTGGTAAAAAATGATATCAGAAAACTGGAGGCCAAGGTGGCTACGGGTGCCTGCGGATCCGACATTTCTGTTCCTGCAGGTGGAAGATTTAAGGTTCCCCCATTCGATGGCACTTCTTCATGGACAGCATACAAGCTGCAGTTCGAGTCTGTCTCTCAGGCCAATGGGTGGAGTAAAGACCAGGCGAAGACAGCACTCACCTTGGCCTTGCGAGATGAAGCCCTCACAATACTGGAAGCTTTGGGAAACGAGAGGACGTACGATCGCCTGCTTGAGGCTTTGGAGGCTCGATACGGCGATAAACATTTGGAGCACGTCTTCAGAGCCCAGTTGAAGGACAGGACCCAAGGACGTACCGAGTCTCTACAACAGTGGGCTTTGGAAATTGAAAAGCTGGTGAGAAAGGCGTACCAGACAGCGTCGGCCTCTTTTGTGGACAGCATGCTCGTACAGGCGTTCATTGATGGTATTCGTGAGTTGGAGGTAAGAGCTGCTGTTCGATTGGGGCATCACGGAAGCTTGAAAGACGCAGTCGCCCATGCTTTGGAGGTAGAAGCTGTGCGACAAGACTCGAGGCCATATAAAGTGAGAGAGGTTTCCGTCAGTGAGTCGTCTTCTAAAAGCCGCGAGTATAGTCCACGTTGCTACCGGTGTGGAGAAAGAGGGCACTTGCAGTCAAATTGCCCAAAAGGGAGCAACAGGCAGCGAAACCTACATGCCAGTGCGAAATCTGCTGACACTGGTGCAGCAGAGCCGCAGCAGGGAAACGAGTAATAGCCAGGACTAAGGGACGAGTGCTGGCTGGTGGTCGAAATGTCCCAGTTGTGATCTCACAAGCAAACGACGGGAATAGTCTGGTCGTCAAAGGAGGAATTGGACGGATAGCTCATCTTACCATCGACACCGGAGCTTCTCGGACAGTAATCAGTTCTCGGCTACTTAAACACCTGACGAGAGATCACCTAGTCCGACCTAATAATCTTAACCTTCAAACGGCTACCGGTCAGTACATTTCCGTCCATGGGGAGCAAGAGGTGGAGATGAAGATAGCCGAAAGGAGTTATTGGCACAAAGTCATCGTCGCCAACATCGTTGATGACTGCATTATTGGGTTAGATTTCATGCGTAGATACAACTGTAAAATTGATGTTAAAGGTGGCGTCCTTAAAATTGGGGCTGATGAAATACCCATGGAAGGTGGCGTAAACGGGAATGTTTACTGTGCTCGAAGGACGGTTCTTCAGCCAAAGTCGCAAGCCTTAGTTCCAGTGAAATTGCCGTACTACACCGGACGAGGATCTCACCGTTGCGTATTAGTAGAAAAGCTAGATGATGACTGCCCTTGGATAACCGCTCGAACCATCGTTACAACATCATCTGCAGCATTTATAAGGGTCCTGAACCTGAGTGATACCAAATACGCATTGCAGAAGGGAACTCGTATAGGTACTTGCGAAGAGATTTCTTGGTTAAGAACGTGTCAAGGTACGGACGTGAACAAGAGGCTGCCAAATGGAAATATGGACTTGGGAATTCTATTGGACAGTTGCCAAGAAGATCTCAGCATGGAAGAACGCACTAAGGCGCGTAATCTTTTGCTGAAGTATAGTGACGTCTTTTCTCTACATGATGGCGACATTGGAAGGACTGGAGTAGTTCAGCACGAAATTAACACTGGTGAGATCATGCCTATTAGACAGCGTCCTCGGCGAGTTCCAGTGGCTCGGGAAAAGGAAGTGGAAATCATGATTGAGGAAATGCAGGGAAACAGGGTGATCGAACCTTCGACCAGCCCTTGGTGTTCACCGGTCGTTTTAGTGAAGAAGAAAGACGGCACATTGAGGTTTTGCGTAGACTACCGTCGACTTAATGATGTAACCAAGAAGGACAGTTACCCCTTGCCACGAATCGACGACACTTTGGATACTTTGAATGGGATGAAGTGGTTCTCCACTTTGGATTTGGAAAGTGGCTACTGGCAAGTAGAAATCAAGGAAGGAGACAAAGAGAAAACTGCCTTCTCAACTGGCAAAGGACTATGGCAGTTCAACGTCATGCCCTTTGGACTATGTAATGCTCCAGCTACATTTGAGAGACTAATGGAACAAATACTAGCAGGACTACTTGGAGATACATGCCTCGTATATTTGGATGACATCATCATCATTGGCAGAGACTTCGACGATCACCTTGTCAAGCTAGAGCAAGTTTTCTCCAAATTACGAGACGCAAGACCCAAGAAGTGTTCGCTGTTTAAGCGTAAGGTGAACTATTTGGGCCATGTTATATCAGCAAATGGAATACAGACAGATCCTGAGAAGATTAGTGCCGTAAAGGATTGGCCGATGCCGAAGGATAAGACTGCAGTAAGAGCCTTTCTGGGTCTTTGCTCGTAGTACCGAAGGTTCGTTAAGAACTTCTCTGACATAGCCAAGCCACTACACCAGCTGACTGAAGAAAAGCGACCATTTGTCTGGACGGATCCGTGTGCTCTGGCATTCAACCACCTTAAAGAAAGGCTTTGTGAAACGCCTATTCTAGGATACCCGGCTCCTGACATGGACTTTATTGTTGACCCCGATGCAAGTAACACGGGTATTGGAGGTGTCCTGTCACAGAAGAAGGGAGATCAGGAAGTTGTGATCGCTTACTTTAGTAAAACTCTATCGAAACCAGAGAGAAATTACTGCGTCACCCGGAGAGAACTGCTCGCTGTAGTAAAAACCTTACAGCATTTCAGCAAATATTTACTTGGCCGAAAGTTTCGTATCAGGACCGACCATGCAGCTCTGAAGTGGTTACTGGAGTTTAAAAATCCTGAAGGTCAAGTAGCTCGCTGGATTGAGCAACTCCAAGAGTATGACTTCCACATCGAACATCGCAGCGGAAAGTCACATGGAAATGCAGATGCCCTGTCCCGAAGACCCTGTCCGGACGCTTGCAAGCATTGCTTGAGACAGGAGGATAAAGACTGCATCAGGATGTTGCGGACGGATTCAGTCAGCGATGAATGGAGTGACGACGCCATGAAACAAGCTCAGCAGGAAGACACAGACATTAAACCCATTTTCGATTGGGTCAAATCTGGAGTACCTAAACCAAAATGGTGTGACGTCGCCCCATTGAGTACGACAACAAAAAGTTACTGGGCTCAGTGGAACAGTTTAATAATTCACAACGGTGTATTGTGCAGGAAATGGGAATCGACAAATGGGAAGGATGCCCATCTACAAGTGAGTTCGATCCTTTCATGACGATGTTTCCGGTGGACATCTTGGTGTGAAGCGGACATTAATGAAAATTCGGCAACGATTCTACTGGATTCATTGTCGCGAAGATGTCGAGGACTGGTGTAGAAAATGTGTCAGTTGTTCATCAGTTAAAGGGCCACATACTCGCAGTAGGGGTGCGCTAAAGGTATACAATGTTGGGGCACCTTGGGAAAGGATAGCGTTGGACGTCGCAGGACCATTTCCCACATCTGACGCAGGAAATAAGTACATTCTGGTGATCATGGACTACTTTACCAAATGGCCCGAAGTGTTTGCGATTCCTAACCAAGAAGCTACGACAGTTGCGGAAAAATTGGTGATGGAGGTATTTTGTCGGTTTGGTGTCCCTCTCGAAATACACAGCGACCAAGGCAGAAACTTTGAATCCCAAGTGGTTCAAGAGACATGTAGAATCATGGGGATCCATAAGACGAGAACAACGCCATATCACCCGCAATCTGATGGAATGTCGAAAGGTTCAACCAAACACTGGAACGACATTTGGCCAAGGTGGTTGATAGTCATCAAAAGGATTGGGATAGGCACATGCCTCTTTTTCTGCTGTCGTACAGGTCGGCAACACATGAGAGCACAAACATGACTCCTGCATGTGCGAACTTTGGAAGATAACTGCGGTTACCGGCAGATTTATTAACCGGAAGGCCCCCAGACACACCTATGTCCATAACGGAGTACGCGAGTGACTTACGAAATCGACTAGAAGATGTTCACAATCTTGTTCGAGATAATGGACTTCAAGCCAGTAACAAGATGAAAACACGCTATGATCGTAAGTCTAATCAATCAGGATTCGAGGAAGGTTCGCAGGTGTGGTTGCACAACCCTTTGCGTAAAAAGGGAAAGTCTCCTAAATTGTCACCAAACTGGGAGGGCCCATATAAGGTGGTGACCAAGATCAACGATGTGACATATCGCATACAGAGAAATCACCGCAGCCCATGCAAGGTTGTGCACATCGACCGGCTGGCCCGATACTATGGAGATAATCATGCTCGAGACGAGCACGTTTTAGAAGGGGGTAGTGTTACGCCCCGGGGTCGAGAAACAACGGCTAGAATGCCGTAGAGGTACGTCGAACATTCGAGAGGCCTAAAGAACATTCCAGTATCCAAGTCGACGCATACAAACCACTACACAGTGCCTATATGCGTCAGGATGTAGTAGAAGGATCTCGAAAGATCGAGAAAAGTGTGGTATATTTCGGAAGCCACAAGTAGGTACACAAGTACTTACCTTACCTCACCACAAGTAGGTATAAACCTAATTACCTACTGTTGGGTGTTGTTATAAACACGCGAGCCGGCCGACGCACCACAAGTAGGTATAGACCTACTTACCTACTGTTTGGTGTAGGTATAAACACGCGAGCGGCTGAGGCACCACAAGTAGGTATTTAATTATTATTATTAGAAGTCGACTCGAGAATGTACCTGAACCTACTCGAATGTTCTGGATTGTGTACCGTTTGTATATAAAGAGCGACGATCGAGTCGGCGGGACAGTTTTCAACTAAACAGCGATACAGTGAACATCAAGAGTGAAAATTAAAGAGAGTTGACAAGTGATTGTGTGATTGTAAAAGTGTTTATTAGCGGTCTTAGTTTAATGATTATAATTAGTCTGTGTAATTACAGTGCCGAAATAAAGTGTTATTCTTGATTTTCGTAACAGTGTCATTTTTCTATCGGTACCCACCCCCCACGTACGTAACAATATAATAAATCATGTTTGTGTAGCTACCTACTTACGTTTCTTTCTTTCTCTTTTCTTTGCACTTTGCATAGGGCATAGATAGAGATAGGTAGTTATAGGTGTCGGGCGGCCGGCGCGAGCTGCGCCGCCGCCCGCCTCCGACCCTCTCGTTTCCCCCCCGCTAGCGCCTACGCAGAGCGGGATTTCGGGACCGTTATAAAATAAGGGTTCAATTCGGCTATGACCTGATTCGGCTATGCATAGTGGTATCGAAACGCTGTACCGGTATAAAACCCATTCATTTCGGTACCCAATAAGTCCCTGGTTTGAAGTCAAGGTATCTAAGGAATCTGCGCTGGATGCTCTCAATCCTATCCTTGTGAACTAAGTACTGTGGGTTCCATACCTGCGACGCGTACTCTAGGTAGCTTCTGACATATGCACAGTAGAGGACTTTAATGGGTTTTATGTCCGTAAAATCAGCGGACGTTCGTATGATAATATTACAGCATGACCGAAATACCGACAGAAAAAACTTTTTTCCTGATCTTGTTTTTGGTGATCCTTAAACTATCTATCACCCTGTTTCGTTTGAGCCACGATTTTCCGGGCTACCTTGTATTAAGTACATACACCTACTTATTTATTTGTTTCCAGTCCCTGAAGATCCAAATTCGCTAAGTCACAAGAAGTCTGAGCTGCAGCTGTACTGTGACCTGATGATGCAGCAGGTTCATGCTGTGAAAAGTGCAGTCACTAATGAAGATGCGCCTCCTGATGTTCAGGTACTTACCACATTAACATTTCAAGGATATACACGCACTCACATGTAAAATACAACAAAGTAATTGGACACGGATCGATCGTATCCGGAATACTGAAATACGCTTAAGAACTTTTCTCAAGAAGAAATCTTGGATGTAGCTCGAAAAGCGACGCATGTAATATGTGATTGGGCTGGCCATGTTGCTCGCATGTCTCAGAATTGTTGAGCAAACAAGGTGTTGACCTGGCAACGAACGGTAAGAGACAACGTGGTCAACCCCGAAGGAGATGACGCGACGAGATTGTCCGCCAGGACGACGCCTAATGGACGACTGCTCGAAATCGTAGTGAAAGTGGAGAAAAGGAGAGTCTTTTCCCTGCAGTGGGATTCAGTGTTAATGATAATAGAATCACTAAACTTATAATGTTCATTAAAGTTCACTAACTAGCTGACGTACGTACAGATATCAACTTCAAACAGTTAAACGGTTTTTTGCGTACATGTGACACAAAACAGTGCAGTAGCTAATACTGCAGTACCTATGTTAAATACGGAAAAACTGACCTAAATTGATATACGTCAACTAGTTAGTGAACGTTTTAATTTTATATGAATGCCGTAGCCCCCTAGCAAGGCGCTCCAAGAAAGTCTTAACAAGACAGAGCAGACACTGCGATTGGTTGAAACAAGGTAAGTCGCACGATGTGTGACATAGTAGCCAATCACAGCGCGTATTTGTTCTATGTCGTGTCTTTCTTGACTATCTTGTTAGAGCTGCTGTTAGAGATTAACTTTTTTTTCCATTTTTACAGAAACTTGATGATGCAACGACACTGCTCACAGCCACATGTGACACATTCATACAAACATTAGAAGACATTATGAAATTATCAAACTTAGGACCCGGCCCGTTTGAAGCGCCAAATATTACATTGCCAAGTTGTCCAACGAAATCCTCAACGTCAAGTAAGAACAAACCAAACTTTACAAGATCCACATCACAAGAAAACAGATGAAGTGCGTTTACATTATATTTACAATTATATTGTTATGTACATATGATTTTATTTCCTGTTAGAATTACGATCGGCCAAGAAAGAGGTACTTATATACGTTTTCATGACACTTCATGTGTGATTAAAACATGAATAGAGTTGTTATATTGTGAGACGTCAAAATTATCTTAATGTCTAATAACATTCATACGAATTTCAACTTTAGTTTAGTCCACACGGCGCGTTGCGTCTGCGTTCCGTCGGAAATTTTCGAAGTAAATAAGTCGGAACTGCAACGTGACGCGTAGATATTCGAACAGATTTTGCGACACAACGCTGACGCAACGCGCCTTGTGGACTGGTCCTTAGACCAATTTCTTGGCCGACTGTAGCTATGATATGTTACTGCACTGTTAGTATTATGTTACTGAATGTAGGTAACGACCTAATTATTTATTTATCTACCTTTAAATTATTTCTATGCTCTATCTGAACTGTGGTTATAGATTGATTGCCAGACGGATTACGCAGGCATCAGGCAGGATAGTGGTCAAACGCTTGTTCACTGTGTTAAAAAAAATATCTACCGACCTCGACCATTAAATGTAGACTTATTCTACGAATCCCCATTTTTATCTTAAATTTTTTGTAAATCTCTACCCAGCTTTTTAGTTTCTAAGTCAATGTACGACGTGCGGATATTTATGAAAGAGCTTCCAACAATCAAATCAACACGTGTTGAAGGTTGTTTAGCGGAGTGGGGATTTGTGGGTAAATAAAAAATGTCCGGATTTAAACATGAAGATTCTTTATCGCTATGTAAATTTAAACTGAAAATTTAATTCAAAATAGCCACGTTTCAGTGGTGGCGCTAGTTTCGCCGCCTTAAATTGTGGGTCTAATCAACAGGAGTCGAACATTTAGTGCCGATGATATCACACCACTTATAGGATGTATTTGAATAATACTGGCATTATCATATTAAATATGACAGGATTACCTATTCACACTTCATTAAATATTTAAGTATATAATTTAAAAAAAACCGTTTGAAGGTTATATTAAATTACAATTTCTTTTTTTTAATTAAAATGCAGGAAAATTTTACTTCTGAATAATGTAGGTTGCACGTGTCATAACATTCAAATGTGTATGGTTCACAAATTGTACTATTGTACCATCTTGTAATATTGTAATTGTACCATCCTGTAAAAGGTTCATGGACACACATTACAATATTTTATTTATTTTGTGCGATGACGTGATATGTACCTATGTCACATGAAAGTCGAAATTAAAAATTAATATCAGCCTGTGTGCAAAGTGACGTCATTTTCGCGTCATCCGCACCAAATGTTCGACCCATGCTGATCAACGTTTATTTTATTATCGTAGAAACACCAACTTTGGTGGACAGTGAACTGAGCTATGACCTGGCCAGATAAGTCCGCCGCGAAAGTGTTAAATACTCAAACGATTGAGGCTAACTACAACTGTAAAGTGAAATCCAGGCTTTATATTGTTATTTATAAAATATATAATTAAGTCCTAGAGGCTATAGATTTGTATACAACAACCGTAACTAAAGCTCTTCTTTTAAAATAGTCATCAGTCGGAAATATTTTGTAGTTGTCAAAGATCTGTGCTTACTACTGTAGGTAGGTACTTACATGTCATCGTACTATGTACATATACCTATGTTTAAAGTGAGGGTCATAAATATCAAAATGTGTTTCAGTAGACTTGTTTATGTATTAGAGTACATGTGTTTTTTCTTAGTAAAAAAAATCTTTGGTCAAATGGGGAATTTTCAGCACTAGCTGTATTAGTGGGGATAAATGTCCACGAAATGACTAACTTCAATCAGTAGGTAAGTATTGGTTAGGTGACAGTATTTTTTTTTATTGTTTATTTGCATGTTACTATAGTGTCTGAAGTTTGAATAACTTGCCCAAATAATTAAAAAAACGTACTAAAATATGACTGACAGAAGTCACCCTGAACACCCACTAGCGACATCTAGATAAGAAATTATTTAAGATTGAAAATTCCCCATTGCATTTAAATCGTACGTTATTGTATTATTTACCTAATATCAGTGATAGTTATAACGTAAGTTACTTATACTACCCATGGACTTTTAGTTTAATTTACGTACACTTATCTTACATAAAGTTATAAGCAATAGATCATTTTACACAATTGCTTCGATATAACCATACCATGTTCGACGTTCATTTCGAATGCGTATTTTGCCAGCTGCGCCTAAAGTGGTGATGGGAATGGGGCGAATAAGACACGTAATATAATAATTTTTATGTAACGACAAAGTTAATTTAAAACCGTTGGCGCAAGAGAAAATAACTCAGCCCGTGATACCAGAAGTCCCCGAGTAATGGAGTGTCTGTTAACACGGGATTAGTGAGATTCTCGTTTTATATTTAACATTGTATATTTTCAGTATAATACCTGATTTTGTCACTCATTGCGTTTTAAAGTCGCGATGCAACCTTACGACAGACAGAAAAGCAATTGTTTCGACATTTTCAATGAAAAAATACTATCATTATTCCCATTGCACTCTTCCAAAACGAATTGGAGACAGTGACACGATCCCACTGCTCACTTAAAACTTATAATTAACTACCTAATTTAGGATGTGGTCATCGAATATTACTTGCAGACCGACACTGTACACCTACCAGTAGGTATGCACCCTATATGAATGTATTTTTCTTTTGGTACCTACCTATCTAAAATACTGTGATACTCATTTATCATTCCAAATCAAATCTTGTGACGTACCTTAAGGTATAAAAATTAAATTATGTAGTTGCTTCTTTATTGTTCCTATTGTTTTTCAGTGATATACATTATATTATTTAATTATTGTTACCCAACTACCTATAGTATAGATTTGTATTTAAACTAAGTGGGGACCCACTACCAAGGTGTACTTAGTGGGGGTACCCTGACCTACATATTATTTCTGTATGTACCTACATACCCTATGTACCTTCTCTATAATGTTATTTATTACGCTTGAATTTGTACAATTTAAGAGTTTTTGCAATAAACTGTAAGAAAATATACTTTATAATCTTTTAATCATGCTTGGGGGAATTTGTCGTCCATGTGATTTGACGGAACCCTTTTACTGTTTCCCAAAAAAGTCAAGTAAATGTGAAATAGCCGATAATGATGGGACTTGAATGCGCATCTAAACCCAATGTAACCTTAATAGGTCTGTATTCAAGTAATAAAGTAAAAATTACCAAAAAATATATTCTTATATTATTTAATAATGACAATATCTTAGAACAAAAACATACCATAATTAAAACAGGGGACCCTAATTTATCTCCTCCAACATTTTAAAATTAAACATAATTTCTAACCACAAGTCTAAAATTATACAAATATTAGTACATACACAAAATAATAGAACAAAAAATTACCAAATAGGTTCTCCAAACCTCAATACATTTTTCTCTTGGGTGTCTAATTCTAAACCAACTTTCTTCCTCATGTAAAATATAGTACAGTCTCTATTTGTGCATAGCACTTCTTCATGAAGGCTGCCTTGGCATCTCTGACACTCAGTCCAAAGTCTAGAAAACTTTTCTTGAAGGTTCCTCAATTTAAATATTTCAGTCATATACAATTCTGGTTCCTTGTCACCACAATGATTGCACAAAGCTTTTTTGGAATCATTAGGCATTACAGTTTTACATCCAATGCACTTTTCTTTCTTTTTGGTAAAAGCAGCTAAAGCTCCTACTTTGGACGTTACCATAGCTTTAGTTCTCGTGTGCTCGCCTTTTAATAATAAAGACTCTGCTTTTTCACCTAGTATAGGCTCGAAGATACGTAGAAGTGGCTTGGCTAACTGGTTTTCAAGGTAGTGATTGAAATCAATGGGGACACTATTTTCTAATACATAAATTGGGTCTTCTGCTTTCATGTATGCCGGTGTATTCTTGGTAGCACAGCATAATACATAAGGTACTCTATCTCCAAGTTTAGGGGCTGTTCCAGCATCGCGCTTCTTCATTTTATTAGCCAATTCCACATGTGCTTGTTTAGCAGCATAATCATTCTTAGTTAGCTCCTTGGTAACTACCAGTTGGGATATATCAATACGATTGCATAGTAAATCAGCAATTACTTGTTTTGCGTAATTAACAGCACCGTCAGGATCTCTGTCAATCAAAAGCTTTTGAAGGCATGTGCTCATGACATTGGAAACCAGAGGACAATTATCTCGCCGAACGGTTTCTATACCTTTGCAGTCCATCTTATCATATTTATCAGGTCTTGTGAAATACAAACCTGCATATCTTTTTTTATTGATCAGCAAATATGGATAGTACACCTTTTCAAACTCCAATTTTATAGGTTTAACAAATTTCGAAGTGACAAATTCAGCAGCTTCTTTGCCCAATTCCATACTCTCTTCTAACGTTTTTACTCCAAATTTAACCATAACAGAATCTGTGTCACCATAAATTACTACAGCATCTTCTTTATACCCATTTTCTTTGGTGTACTTCTTTTCAACTTCAGATTTAGTAAATTCAATCATGGTTCTGCCATAGGCAGTTACACTTCCAGATATTTCTAAACAGGGTAGTTTTCCAACCTGAGCTCCAGTGAAACCATAGACTGAATTTGCACTAAGTTTCAGAGCTAACTGCCTACCATCTAAAATTGACCTTTTGAATGGATCTTTTTCATTCTTTAAATCAGCCTTAGCCTTCTTTCTTGCTCCTAGTAAGGATTCTAAAATTTCAGGAAGAAGTCCTTTCCTAACAGAGGATTTGACAAACATGTTCTTCGATGGAGTAACAGTATAGTCCTCTGCATTCAAATTCAAATTATTTAGCATGTTTGGGGGCACAAGTGTGGTGTAACACAGATTATGAGCCATCATAATACTGGGGTACAGTGAAGCAAAATCAAGTGTAGAAATTGGGTCAGCATAGTAACCCTTTTTTGGTTCAATGACAGTAGCACCTTCAAATTGATCATCTGATGCTTGGCCATGGTAAGCTGGCATTAGATAGCCCACTTCTTTTGCTTTTCTCAGTAACTGACTCACTACTTTAATTTGTTGACCCCTTGTCAACAGACATAATAAAGGCACACCAGTTACTCTAGCCATTTCCATATAATTCACAATGCACATCAGTTTATTTAACAATTTTAGAGGTAAATAAGCATCTTTCAAGCAGTACATAGCCAACCTCCTTCGGGTTTGTTCATTGTCATTTTGTAAACTAGTTATAATACTGTGGTGTACATCTTCTTTTTGTTCATGCAGGAAATGGTAACAGACTGCATTCAAAGTATATGATCTTAGTTTGTAATCTCGTACAAGTACCAATAAAAGGTCAAATGGTACTCTTCCTTCAAAATTGATTGATTTATTTTCACGCCGGCCCATTTGTTTTGACTGTATTACAGAATCTCTTATAACAGATTTTATATCTTTGATGCGACCTAGATATTCAAAGTTATTCACTTTCAAGTGTTTTGCTCTATTAATAAGGTAAGGCCAATCAAAATTGGAGATGTTGTAACCTGTAATTATATCTGGATCAAGCTCACGGAAGAAATCAGACCATCTTGCTAACATTTCAGATTCAGTTTGGAAACTTAAAACTTGGGATCCTACAATGGGTGCACATGTATTGAGTGTAAATACATTTCTCAAAAATGGTTCTGTTTCTCCTTGTCGTATGACCATAGACGCTATTTGTATTACTGGATCATGATTTGGCTCTGGAAAAATACCTTTTCTCCCTGCACATTCAATGTCGAAACTCAGTATTCTAAACGGAGCTACTTTAGACCATTCTCCTTCTGGTTGATGGGCGATGAAAGCATTCCAAGCCACATCTACTTCCATTTGACATCTAGTAATAGGTTTCATTTGAGTATTTTTAGTCCTCAATTGCCATTTTCCAACTGGCAGTTCAATCCAACTGCACCCAACAACTGAGGTGTCCACCATAAAGCGAATATCAAAATCTATATTTGTTTCATAAAATGTTGGGTCCATTAGTTCAAATGACGTAGGCTGTCTTTCCATCAATCTTTTAGCTGCAGCAATGAGTTTAGGAAGTGCAACGGAAACTCTGGCAAATGTTAAGTCTCCATCTCCTTTATAATACATTATTGATTGCGCTTTTATCAATCTCACTTCTAAAACAGTTTCTTTGATATTATCCTTGTTTGAACGGAGATCTTCCAAAATGGCTTTGTTGAGATTATTTTTCAATGTATTACAAGAAGATTCAGTAAAATTTACAGGGACAGTTACATAAAAATATGGTGTGAAACCGTGTACATGACAACAGACTGAATTACCTTCCATAGTTACTCCGTACATTCTCATAATTGGCACTGGAGCTATTTGGGAACCAGGCATACCTTTTATAGGCTCTCCATTATAATTATCAATATCAATTTGTTGAAAAACTAAAGTTTGCTCCTTGGGATTCATGATAGGAACCGCTGGTCTTGACCATTTGGTATTGGTGGATTGGTTTTCTGGTCCACTTCCAATGAATGATTGCGAATCAAATTCATTTGTCTCCATGACAGCAAGTTGTTCTTCAAAACTGGCAGGAGTGTCTTCATCGTCGTCGACTGACTTAAATCTCTTTGTTGGAGGGCCTTTGAATGGTTTCATTTTGCTACTCATTTTCGGCGATAACCTGAAAGAAACGAGTATCATCAATGGTTGAACACACATACCACACAAGTAATTACAGCTTGTATTATACCACATTATCTTAAAGTACTTACTTTTTACTTTAATTTAAAAATTTTAAACAACAATAACACAGCGACGATCTAGTTATTTGGCGCGAAAGAAAACGTTGTGTCAATCATAACTGACATATTGGTTGACGTATCTTTGACTTATACTTATCAATATCGAGATTGACGGTAATTGTAATATCTTTCGGACCGGCGACTAGGCGGCGCTAGTTGTTACATTATATTATGTGATCTCAGAAAAGGTACTGAATATACCTACCAATTATTCTAGTTTAGTTTTACAATGGGTCATCACGGTATATAACCGGCAGGCGTTAATTTATTACAATTTCTGACGTAATCACTAAATACTGTAGATGAGTTTTTAGGTGTGTACCTATGTTAAACAGTAGCTACGTCCTGCTTTTAGAAATGAAAATGACTTAAAAAATAGATTTGGCTCGGTTACCTATTATTATATTCTTATAGTTTTCCACTTTATTTGTTAAAAAGCCGTAAGAGATATGCGCCAACAATCTTAACCTTTTGCAATTTATAAAGAAATATGGGAAGCGGAATAATCGGAATAAACCTAAGGGTAAGTAGGTACTTAGGTACTTAGGTACCTACTTAACCTCGTATTTATAAAGTTAGAACAGCGTTAGGGCACTGTTAGTAAAGGTCTCAAACCTAGTCAAATGTACGCTAAATACGGACAAACCAATCTAACACATGTCCATCAACTATGTATAATTATAAACTTAGTCCACGTTTTAACTTTTTATGAATAAGACGGTGAGTACTTAACGCTTGGGTAGAACCTGAACAAATCTCCAGGTTATGATACATAGACGAAAACTCGGATGGTTCTCTACGATGTCACCAAAGGATTTCTTATCAAAGAATGTCATAGTAAGGAGTAAATACTTCTCTCTAGTAGATTGATCACATCAACGGCTACACATCTGCTATACGTTGAACTCTTAAACAGTGTAACATAAAATGAATCTGGGTGCAAACTCCATCGCTGTACGTCGATGCAGTGGCAAGCAAAAGTTTGCCTTCAAACAAAGGTGCCCTTTAAGACAAAAAAATAAATATTATCTGATGGGCTCTGTTCTTTTTTTTTCATTTGTGAAAGACTTAACGGTCGTGTCAAAAATGATATCAGTGTGAAGGCGATAGCTTTTGTCGCATGAAAGACGCTTTTATCAGTTGGTAAGTAAGTAGTACGGGGTTGGCTGCTAGTTTTACAATAGGTAGATCGGTTATTGTGTGAATCTTATTCTTTTGTTACGTCATACCTTTGGAATTTTAATGACCGGAATGCTTTGAAAACTCTGGTATAGCGGGTCAGTGGCGGCAATTTAGTTATAGTTATAGAGAACTTTGGTACAGTTTTTTTTCTTAAGTACAAGCAAAGGTTTGACCAGCAGCCTGTCTCAGGTCTATGGCGGAGCACAGTAGAAGGTACCAGGAGTTTCCTACGACAAATGTTGGTAGGATATTGTTAGGAAGGTGGTCTCTTAGAATATTTGGGAGGTGGTTGAAATAATTTCTAGAATTTGGATTCCGTTTGCCAAGACCCTACTAAAAATAAATAAAAATGGTTAAAGTTTTACCACCAAAAACACTTTAACATTAAACTTGTAAGTTGTAAGTACGAATCATTATATTAAAGTGTCTTTTTTTCTCATAAAAAAAAACTATTACGTACGTGGATACCTATCCACACAACGCGAATACATCACACTATTAATAATAATAAATAATAGAAAAGTTTTTTGTGTGTTTCAATATTGCATTCTGTTTTTATCTTTGTTTTTGTTTGTTTTTTGTTCGATGTTTTATGATTTGTCGATTACTGTGTTTATTTTTTCATGTTTTTTGGCGCAAATAAACTTCTCTCTCTCAAATGCTGACGGTTCAGCAATCGTAAACCCAAAGTGATGGGGGTGGACCTATCGCCATTAAAATATTATAAAGGACTCACTAGTTAGACAATGTAAGTTCAATGACCACCTAATGAATGAGAGCAAAGCACTTTGGATGAATATTAAATATTACCTCATTATAGTATTAAACAAATCGTTTTGTTTTTATCATGTCTATTAAATACCTTATTATACCTATTTGGATATAACAAGTATTTAATCGTTTTCCAGCATTATATATAATTTTCCTGTTATTTAATTTATATCCTCTTCCTTTTAATTAAGTAGTACATAATTATTAAATTGATACCATAATTATCTATGTTTTAATTTAGTACTAATGATTGGTTTTGCTACGTGTGCGTCTGGGATGTATTTCCTACGTTATAATAATAACTTAGATGTTTTCTTCCGCGTGTCGTGTATCTCGGTTACCCGATCCACTTGCTCAGGAGCACCCAGGATGCGATTTTTGTCCATGAATGTAACTATTATTGAGACGGGGAAGGCTGGTTGACCCCCGAACCACTACGCTGTACTGTACATTTTAACAGTTAAGCTGACCACCTGCTTGCCACTAGCTTACATCCTTTTCCGGTGGCCAGGTCCACTTTACGATGACGAAATATGGAAGAAAATAAAATCCCTGTTGCAAAAGAAAGGAAGGCGTGTTGTTATGTTCTTACGTATGTATAAAGATGCTGTTCCCGCGTGCGCCGACTGCGTGAAGTCGTCTGCAGCTGCACCACTGGTTTATTTCCATTTCTTAGCTAAGCATATTATTTTTGTAGAACCTACTTAGCCCATATCAGAAAATGTCAATGCCTCCAGACGAAAAAAATCGAGCTCTTCTAAACTCGATCAAGTGATTGGGCTTGTTCAGAACCTCTTTTTTATGTTATAATTTATATTTTACTTTTAATTTCATACTTGACATAGATTGTCAGTTTTGTTTGTATTTTTTAGCTTTTTTACTTTTATTTCGTCATTGTGTCTTATATCGTCTCTCTGTCAACTTGCTATTCTGCTAATTTGTACCCAAAAATAATAAACCAATTTTTCACTCATAGTTCATTTCATTTACAGTCCGCTAGCCTCAAATTAGTCCGCTTCAGGGCTCCTTGTAGGAAAAGGTTTTTTCCGTCATTTACAGCTACTCAAATGGTTCGGTAGTCTCTAGACTTTAGAGAAACACCTTGAACCTAGTGGCTCAGGCTGTTCGGAGGGCCCCGGCAAAACGCGGTAGCGGTCACCGTGGGAGTTCCACGGAACCCCACCGCTGTCCCCGCTAGCGGTGGAGTATCCATAACGGACATCCGTCGACGTCGACAGACGTATCCACGACAAAAAAAAGGGTCTAGAGAAACATGGTCTAGGGTATTTCAGTCTCACCTTGAGTAAAAGATTTTTGTAAAATAAGACGCAAGAGTGCTTAGAAAAAGCTACTTACCTAACATTTTTAGCTTCATCATCAGCTCAGCAATACGAATACATAGTCATATTTCTAATTTACATTATTTAAACTATTGTTCACGAGATCAAAAGTTATCTTATAAAATACTTCTTTTTTAAAAATTACCTATTTATTTCGTCGCCTTATCGTTGTTGAAACGCATCATAACAAAACGTTACTTAAAGATAGGCATTTTATGAATGACATTTTTATCACTCTTAGAGAGAGAAAAGATTTGATGTTGCTATGTGTTCGCTCAGCAGGTCAAATTGATAATGAATAGGCCGAATTTGTATAACACTTTATTTAATGGCCTCTACTCAATAGATTGTAGGGAGTTTACAATTTTAATGGCAGATAATAATGAACATATTAACTTAAAAAGTGTGCGTGTTTTGTTTACACTATGTTTACAGTATAATGTAATATTATATAAAAGGAGATGCTGATTAACTGACAACCAGTGCTCCCTTATTTGGCAGGGACTTAGCTTAGGTACCGTAGGGGTGCACTAAGAAAGGCGTTCCCGAAATTCGCACGGAAACGAGATTTATCGGCAAAAACAGTTTGCATGAAAAGTCTAAACCGAAGAAGTTAGAAGCTTCAGATTCGGCATAGGTACTAAGTACATGAAAAGCTTTATGTATTGGAAAAAACAACGTTTGTCGGGTCAGCTAGTCAGTCATAAATATGTTACCCCGTGGATCAAATCATTGATGCAGAAATGTTCGTTCTTTGCCTAATTTAAAGTAGACTCCTGCTTTTTTATTTAGTAGACCTTCTTCTTTATTTACGTACTCTAAAGAATACGTAATAAAGACATTTTGGCTTCATATTAATGTTAAGTATCGTTGCAGATGCAAGCCTTGACAAATTTACTTCGTACCGGGGACGTTAACTTTTCTGTCTAGGTAAGTACATGAACGCAATAAATTATCTAATATCTAATGCGTCACAGGGTATTGAATACGTGACGTCATAGCTTTTTTTTATCACCTAATGGAGATGGATCATGGCTGTTTTACGTAAGTACGTTATTGGTGTCATCTGTTATATTAATATCCTATGAAGAGGGGTAACATGCAGGTAAATATGCGTCACGCATGTCTGTAACAAGTAATAGTATCCGCCTACCCCTGGTCACACTTCTTTTATATTCATCTATCTTATTATCCTCTAGAAGCTCGCTTGTTACAGGTACAGCATGAAGAGATGGGCAGGGAGTTTCTTGTCAGTTCTTCCCCCCAAGGCCCTTTCCCAACTGACGTAGCTTTTGACATTTACTAAGCGTTATTTCAATGTTCTTATAATTTTAAAGAAAGAAGAACCGACTTCGATCCGTACGATTATTAAAAGTTTCCCTTGATTTATCGGACATTGCTATCACGAAAAACCTGTTTTACGGGGACCACCTTTGTTACATCTTATTTCCAATATAAAAACGACCATCCACTTCCCTCAGGCTGCCATTCGAACGCGATGCTATAGTTATTGGATTTCCCTCTACGGATGGTTTGAACAATACACCGCCATTTGCGTCCTCTCCTATAGGGATTCGTTCGTTCACTCGAACCAGAACACGGGAAGGATCAATTTCAGCGATTTATTCATGAAAACTCGTAGCTGATCCCTGAGACCCTTTGTCATTCTCCATGTCTCACGGCCGATGAATACAACCGATTTGACGATGGTATTGACGAGGGAAATCTTGATGCGTTGATTGAGGATTTTGGTATCCTACGCCGGCCACCACCTTCGACTCGCTTATTCTTGCCGCTAGGCTTACGCTTAAATCCCCCCCCCCAATGGCTGGTACGCCCCTTAACTTAATGAATGTGCGACGATGTTTTTCAAATGAGCTTTCAAATTACTTGTAAGAACGTCGTTTGCGACCTCCCCTTTTAGAGTTTCTCTAATTTGCATAGAAGAAAGTGATGGCTTCAGATCAATGGTAGGAGAGTTAATGAAGATGAACTAATTCTTTATTATCTCACGTTCTTAAACCCCAGTAGGATGGACGGATGGATATTAGGGTGATGGTGTCTCCTCTTAAAAGGTTCACTTAGATTAGAACGATTCCATGTTCTTGTAAGTAGAAAAGCAATAATTGAAAGCTAACTATCCGCCATAATTTTCTATGCAAATTTGGATAAGATAATAATAATACACATGCAAGTACGAGATAAATAGCTGTCTCACAAGTTTGCATAGAAATTATACGGAATACGTTCCTTTGCTCCCAACCACGCACTAGCATAATATGTTGTGTGATACAGGAAACGTTATATCTTTCCAAGGTTACAAGAAGTTTCTCACAAATGGGATATTTCTCAAAACATTACGATGAGGACTTCTGCTTTGAATTATACACTTTAGTATTGAGCTACATGTTTATAGTGTTGGTTTCGTTCATAGATAATAAATATGGAAAACACGATAAATGAGAACAATAAACAATTGTTTAGGGAGGATGAGTAAGTGCGGACACAAAAGGCTACTTAAACAAATAAAACCAGTCACAAAGTTATTTCATTGTTATCTTGTAGTGTCCCTCACCGCTTGTAGTTGTACTATGACAATTATTGAAACAACATTCCCAGAAACGAGTCGGTAAGACATTCAATTTCCACCGCGCCTAGGACCCCTGAAAATACATCTATTTCTTCGTACACATTCCTAGCTACTCTTCTGTGACGTCATCACAAAACGTTGCTACGGAAGATGGCGTAGTCTGCCGTAGCATCGACTACGCGCCGCGTAGCAATATACGCTTAGAAATACAATTCCCGTCTGTTAATCGTAAATCGGCAATATATATTTGCTTCATGCTTAGGGCGCATTTTGTAAGCGAAGTGTAATGTATACCATTGTTTTTATAGCTACGAGATTCTAAAGGCACTTTCGCGGGAGTAACCGTATCACTAGACAAACATCACATCCAAATGCTTTTAGTGTATCTTTAGGAGATTCAGTTTTAAAGGATATTTTTTCTTATTGTTTTAGGTATGCTTGTATTAGAGGAGTATTTCAATGTGATTGCATACGGTACTATTACAATTCACTATATTAAATCAATACCTAATCGATTTTGTGTTCACACGCAAATAAGAAGCAATTAAGATTAATATTATATTATAACTCAAGCGTTATACTCCAGTTATTAGGTTCTAACGCGATAAATGCGATTAATTACAATCTTTATTAACACTCTAGAAGTAAACAGCACTAGTAATACGATGGAGAGAGGAAAGCTGATGTTATAGTGATT
>SJJU01003286.1:0-20776 GCA_012932125.1 Conopomorpha cramerella
CCACCAGGCATTGTCGAACGCGCCACTGATGTCCAAAAAGATCAGTTGTACATATTTAGATTTTGATACCTCAATTATTGAAATCAATTTCTTAAGTGCGGTGACAGTAGACCTGCCAATCGTAAAACCATGTTGATTTGGTGAGATATTACTTATCAAACAAGGAGCGCAAGCAATAATTACTCGTTCCAGTACTTTTCCCAACACGGGGAGTAATGTAATAGGTCTATATGCTTTTGGATCTGAGGGAGGCTTACCGTTTCCCTTTGGCAGTACCACTAGTTTTCCAGCTTTCCAGATGTCCGGGAAGACTCCTTCTTTAATACCCTTGCAGTACATAGAGTGTATTTCGGTGCCAGTAGCTGCCCATGCCATTTTGATGATGATGGCCGTGATGCCGTCAATTCCAGGAGCAGTGTTTGGGAGTTGCTTGATTATCCGCTCCAGAGCGTTCATGGTGATTACGTCGCAGTCTTGTCCGCTAGGGCATAATGCAGCTGCCACGCGCACTTGGCTGTGGTATGCAGAGTCTTTACTCGGCTGGTCATCTGGACATAAGGTGCTGAGGAAACCATGTATTGTTTCTTTCGTGGTGCTTGTGTATCCTTCCACTAGTCGGATCCCGTTGAAGGTCTTGTTAGGTGGGCGAATCCTGCCACTGGCTTCACGATACGCTAGACCCCAGGGATCATCGTTTCCAGATTCTGCAATCTTCTGAAAGAAAGCCAATTCCGTATCCTTCATGGTCTGTTTGTAGCGCAATCGAAGGTGTCTCAGGTTCTCCTTACGTAGTTCCTCCCGAAGTCCTCCACGCTTGCGTGAGCTTTGCCAGGCGCGTCTCGCTTTTCCGACCTCGGTGCGCATCTGGCTCAATGCTTCTGTCCACCATTCGTATTTTCCGTCTTCTTTTTTTGGCTCGGCGTCCCAGGAACTCCCGGGCGGTGCGGAGAAGAGTTTCTGAATACTTTGTGGCGTAGACTGTGGCAGTAGCATGACTGTTCAGGCGTCCTATTCTGGCATGTAACGCGGATCGGAATCCATCCCAGTTCACATTGCGCGTGGAAAATGTTTCGCAGACTTCCACCTGGTTACCCGGCAGTGTTTCGTGACGGTCTAGTGTGATGCTAAAGGTGATCAGCTGATGGTCGCTGATGCTCGCTCCTTCGTGTACTTTCCATGCATTCACATTTACGGATCGAGTCGACAGTGTGAGATCTACGTTTGAGTATCCATTCGGTCCATGGAACGTTGGAGGATTGCCGGGCTGGTTATGTAAGACGAGGTCTCGGCCTAAGATTAGCCCCTCCATCTGATTTCGTCGGTGCTCGGTGTCTGGTCCCCTCCCTACGTACTGCCGTCGCTCGCAGAACCACATCGGAGAATGGGAGTTACTATCTACGCCAATGATGAGTTTACTTCCGCGTAGCTCGTCCAGAACATAGTTCAGGTGCTGCACGTGCCCTGCTATATCATCTCCATATTGAAAGTAGGCCGATACAACGTGAAGTTCCATGTCTCCGTGCATCACGTGGGCTACCACACAATGCTCGTTACTTATATGGGATAGTGTTGTGACGACTACATCTCTTCCAAATACCATGATACCCGCTTTCGGTGATGTGCCACACTGTATGATGCCGGGCAGACCAGGGTACTGTTCTTGCACTAGAGCCAGTTGGATTTTTGTGCTCCTTGCCAAAACCGGTAGTTCAGTCGTTGCAGCTTTGCAGCCATGGAGATTGAGCTGGCCAACGATAAGTCTCTGTGGTCTCTTATCCATACTTTGTTGAGTTTATCGCCTGCTGTTCGGCGTGCTTGCGTGCGGGGCACTGCGGTGAATATGTGCGGTGCTCGTGTGCATCCTTGCGTTTGAAGCGACGGCAGGTGGCGCAGCATGCGGTCAGAGATTGACATTCTTTGTGGTTGTGTCCTTGATCTCCGCATTTGCTACACGTCATTGTTTTAGCCGTACAGTATTTAGCTGGATGCCCGTACTGCTGGCACTTGTAGCAGCACGTGACGTTCAAGTTGTCCCTCACTTCCACTTCCTCCCACTTCAAATAGAGGGTTCCCAGCTGCAGTAGCTTGGTGCGCAGTTCAGCTGTGCAAGAGATCACGATTTCCCACTTGCGTTTACGGGCCCCATCCAAGCAGCGTCGCGATGAGATCTTCCCATGTTGCATCAGTTTTTCTTTCGTCCACGTGGTATCTTCCGCCATATTAATTTTCAGGACGTGGTCCCAAAGCTCCTCATCGGTGTATTCATGCTTTAAGTATTTCAAGCAAATTCTTGGTTGGCGGGTCTTCGGGTCCACAACCCTCAGCGTCGGCGGTGCACTCTCCTTCAACTTACGGGCAGCTTCTGGATTGGCAGTGCGGACCACGATCCCGCAGTTTCCTACATTTTTCACGCTCTGCACTTTGATGCCCTGTGCCCCAGGGTTGATTGCCTTCTCGAGCTCCTTTCTCGTATCTTCTGATGATTTGCAACTATTTATATCCTGTGGATAGAATAGTACAGCGGGTCCTTGCTTCTGAAAGAGCACTTGCTCTTGCTTATTGCCCAACTTGAGTCTCGCGGCGTATGTGTTGCAAGCGACTGGTCCCGGGGGGGCGGTGAATGCGGCGGCGCTTTCCAGCTTCTGCGACAGTTCCAGTTCGAGCACCTTCTTCTCTGCAGCTGCCCTACCGAGCTCCGCATCTGCCAGTAGCAGTTCTAGCATTGCGACCTTCGCTAAGATGTTCTGAGAACATACCGCAATGGTCGCCTTGTCTGCTACATTCAGTTTGTAGCTCCCGTTAGCTACCACTCCGATGGTCTTGAGCTCTTCGTGGACGTCTTCCAGTAGCTTCGCCTTAGTGAGGTGCGCCAGTCCGACTGGATCGGGCACAGTTTGTGGGGCGTGGGCGGTAGCGGCGGTTGTTACTGTAGCAACAGTGGCAACTTGCGGGTCGGCTGTTCTGGGGCTTTTGCGTAAACCAGCGGTGGCGCGTCTGGGAGTCGTCGACGTCAGCAATCCCGCGACCGGCGGGGCTCGCGGTGACGCCACCCTGGGTCGTAGAGCGGCTGGTACCTCCGGGGACGGAAGCGGTCTCTTGTTCGGGCCTGACATCTCCCCCTCAATCAGGCTCCCCACAGCTGCTGGGCTAGCAGGTGGGGGCGAGTGGACAATGCTTCTTCTTCCTCGGAACTGTTCCAGCATCTGCACTTCTTCTTCGGAGAGAGGGCAGTCAAAGCCCCTCTCCCGGTGTTCGGCCATACTGCTTTGTTATCACTAAACACTATCACAATATTCTTCTTATTTATTTACACAATTTCACTGCTAGGCACTATATCACTATGCTATAAAAGAACTAACAAATAACACAACAAAATATTTAGAACTGTACAAAACACAACAACAAAAAAGAAAAAGAAAAACAAAGTTCGGCTAAGTTCGTTAGATCCAAGCAGTTTCTAATTGTCTATATTGATTGATGCGGGTCAGTCCGCTCGACACTGGTGTCAATGTTTACAGCGACAGACGTCAAGTGTCAAAGTGACAGCCGCCGCGAAATAACCCTCCAACGCCGAGCGCCGTTGACCGACGCGCAGTAACTACTTTAAACTACCTACATATTTTGCACTTTCACTAAAACACTAAAATTTCACTAATTAGTCTTAGGTAGACGATGAAAACTATTTTAATTAAGTTCTTTGTTACAATTCCTAGGCAGGGAGAGTCCCCAACAGAAATTTCACCCGGCACTTCCCCAGAAAACACTACATACACCAATGTTCTTTGTTACACCATAAACGATTATGCACTAATTTAACCTGGAATTAACAACTAAAAGAGTTAGAAAAGGACTTAGCTCTGTTTTTCGGCGCGGCGACTAATCCAGTCCTGCCCGGGGGGTGGGCTCACACCCCGGGAAAGTGGCGCGAAAGGCGCGATCCCTTACACAACACTAAGTACACACTAATAGAACACTAAACTGTACAGTTTTAATAACAAATTAGTCCACGAGTAACTTAAACACTATATTTATAGTCCTATGTAGAAAAATACGTGACAACTTGGGTAAATCACATAAATAAAAATAATAATCCGCGAGCTCACTCCGTACGCAACGGCGGTCGAGCGCGAAGTTCCGGAACAATAGTAATATTCCTGACCCATATTTGGGCATATAGAGAGAATGGATGAAAGGCGATTGACGAAAGAGATTTATATGGGTGATGTAATGGGCCGAGTGAGTAGAGGTCGCCCAGAAGGACATATACAGACCAGATTGGTGATGTCCTGGCCGAAGGTGGCGTGAAAAGTACTCGAAAACGAAGGTCATGTATGAAAAGATGTATGAATGTAGATGAAGCGAAAGGGGCATGTCAGGAACGTGACAAATGGAGATCTGTAGTCTCTGCCTACCCCTCTGGGAGACAGGCGTGAAGTGTATGTATGTATGTATGTATTCCTGACCCCGAAGGGTACTATGAAGGTTCAGGTTTATTTAGATACCTACATAGATGTGACGTATGTACTTTCATTACTTTATTTTCGTTCTTTATGTGTTTTTTTTCTGTTTAATATATCTACTTACGTTTATTAATAGGTTTAAGTAATACATTTAAGCTAGTATAACTTTCTCTACTGGACACATAACTTTTTATCACAACTTGGGTTAACTGATGCAAAATGCATAAGCATTAAATCAGCTATTTGTATTATTGTGCAGTAAATATTTAAAAGTAAATATATAAACACTGCTGGACATGGGCAACAAGTATGGGCCGATGATGATGATGATGATTTAAACACAATGTCTCACTCGTATGCACGACAAATTGATCGCTTGATCATTATATCAGCATCGGGAATAGAACTCCCGGTCATTGTCCTAAAACCAGGATACCCTGACTACTGGTCCACACCGATATTTTAACTGTCACTATTATGAAGACGTACCAAGTCTTCAGGAGATATTCTAAAACCATTGTGTTTGGTTTCCTATCACGAAAATATCACTTCCAGCCCAATTTCATTCCATTTCGATTTTCCTTTATTACTGGGAGGCTGGCTTAACGAGCGGCTGTGCTGGTTATTTATGTTACCCTGGTGGTTGCGGACGGATCGTGCGATATACAGGATGATTTGAAAATAGCCTTACAGCCGGAGTGTACTGTTTCTGTAGACCTGGTGAATTTTAGCAGCTTGACAGCTGTCCCGAAACTAAAGATCAAATCAAATCAAATCTTTATTAAAATCTTCACTTAAATGCTTCACTTAAACTCTTAAGGGTTAACAATGACCTCCACTGTGGGTAGTCCTGAGTTGTGGGCAAGAACAATCAACCTTTTCTAACAAGTACTTTTATGTAGAGGTAGTTTTTTTTTCTTTTGAAAAGTAGAAGTCTAAAGAAATAGTAGAGTTTTTTTTAATGAAACGCGCACAGACATTATAACTCAATACTGTCCACCGGGTATATGTATAGGCGCGAATATAATCAAAGACAAGCTCGAGCTTACCTTTGTTATTTTACTCGACGTTTCGACGCAGCTGCATGCGTCGTGGCCACGAGTGGATGTCGAGTAAATTGATTGAGTTAACAGTAGAGTTATCAGCTTACGTAGTAGACGGATACAAAATCAACCTGTATAGACAGTTAGCCTCGAACCTGCTGGATACTAATTGTGTGCTCTCAGAACTTCGCGTTCATTGGTGGCAACGGGTGCGTGTGACATATTAACACTTGCGGGATAATACTTTATAATTAAACGATCTTTGTTCGGTTTTTGTAGACTGTTGAAAATTCTACTTCCCATTTTAGAGAGGAGTACAGGATTTTTTGTTAATTAATGAATATGAATGCTGAATAATATCACGAAAAGTGACTAATGCTGATTCGATTAAAATCAATGTTCTTTTGAAATATGTTCTTTCTAATAAGTTTGAACGGTGCAAGTGCCTCTGCCTACCCCGCTTTGGGATTAAGAGGCGTGAAGTGTATTTATTTATTATTATTAAGTTTGAACAGCACTGGTGTATTCGCTCATTTACTGCAACAAAGCGACATCTTTAAATGTGGCACTGTTGAAATAACAATCTTATTACTATTATACTAAGAATTCTTTTCACACTAACAAAATTTCAGTAAATTAGCGATGTGTCTCAAAAATCGAGTCAAATGTACGCCTAATACGGACAAACTGGTCTAAGTTCACAAATATCAATGCTACTATGTCGACGTTTTAATATTTTATCAATATCACTTTGAATATCGGTAAAAATAATATTTATGCCCATCCACACCAGCTCTCCTTGCACGGCGCTTCAAGAAAGAGGTGACAAGATATATCACGCGCTGCGATTTGTTTAAAGAAGCTGAATCTCACTAAGCGTGACATAACAGCCAATCAGAATGCGTATAATATGTTCTAAGTCGGGTATTTCTTGACGCACGTGCTAGGGCTGCAGCCTTAAAATGGCAGTTTAGAAGCCGACAATACTCCCCCCCCCCCACCGTCTATAAAAATGTCCCACCGACGTCTGGACTTAGATTAGCCTGGTTATAAAACAACATGAATACTCAAAAACTACCATTATCCCCCAGATAATAACTGACGTTTTCGACGGCGACGACATGGACGGCAAGTTCAAGGAATGGGGGTGTGAGGAGTACGAGCTCCCAGGAATGCCGCCATCACCCCCACCACCGCCTGGTGGTGACGACGAGCTCTTCTCCCCGCCCCCCGACTCACCGTGCCGGCTCGACCTGGACGACAGCAGTCCCTCGCTCGAGAAGCCCTACGTCAGAGAAATGGAGAAGACAATAGAAGGCTCCAGGTTTATAGCCCAACACGTGAAGAATAAGGATAAGTTTGAGACTGTAAGTTGAAATTGTGGTTGCTATTTTATGCTTAACACTTTTGGGTATGCTCAAAACCAGAGTAGAAGTGTTTGGGTGATCACGTCGACCGAGGGGATGTGACTGCTTCTGGGGAGTTTTTCTTGTTTAAAGAGCTGTTTTTTTAAGTAGCTTGGGGCAATCGACCTCTCGAGTGGAGACTGCGTCTCGGAAAACGGAGTGTAGGGCGCCCTCAGGCAAGGTAGACTGATGATATGCGCAAGATGGCTGGCAGAAGTTGGATGCCAGAAGCCGAAAACAGATCACAGTGGCGTGCGATTGGAGAGGCCAATGTCCAGCAGTTGACAAATATGGGATAATGATGATGAAAGAGCTGGGGTCAATTTATCCAGCGTGCCAAATAATCTTTGTACAGATATGTTCGTAATCCCCAAATGGGGGTAGACGGAACTTTAAGATCACGAACCGCGCCTTCCCGGTTACAAGTCAAGTATCCGACCAACTGGACCACAGACGCTCTTGCAGACAGATGTCACAAAACATGGTATAACTTCTCTCTGCTATCTTGCTATCTTTATTTAACCAATGTTTCCTCGCAGGTGGCGGACGACTGGAAGTACGTCGCGATGGTATTGGACAGGATTTTCCTGTTCCTCTTCACCATAGCGTGCGTGACAGGGACGGCGCTAATCATATTCCGCGCGCCGACGTTCTACGACAACTCCAAGCCCATCGACATACTGTACTCGAAGATCGCAAAGAAGAAGCTCGAGCTACTGAAGATGGGGACAGAGTTCGACCCGAGTCTCTGAAATTCGTCTCACGTCTTCGGCCGCCCGCCGCCGAAGACGTTCTGGGAGCTCATCGTTATGTGGTGGCACGGGTGATCCGTGTAAACCTCCCAGAGTGGGATCTGCTAGGCGAGGACAATTATATTCTGTGCCCAGTGCGCGATGCCGAAAAAAAAAAGAAAACAACACCAGTACACTGGCAGTTTATCGAGCAAATAAAAAAAAAAACAGAAAACAAAAACCGTCTTTATACAAATTCAAACTGTCCACGATTCTAGAATCGTACGACGTGACAAGACATGATTGGCCGATTTATTTTGCCACCATACAACTATTTTTGTATTTAGAAAAAAACGCTGTATCCATAAGTTTTTTGTATGTTTCGTCGTCGATTTAAGTTTCCTGTAATTGTTTGATACGAGCGCACAAAAAAGAATAACGATTGTACAGAATTATTATTACTTAATTAGGATGTTCATATTTTTGCAGTAATCAAATCGACAGGTGTTTACAAGTATTTACTATTTGTAATTTAATACTGGAATTCACTTCGAATCAAATCGAGCTCAATTTCGTATTAATAAGTTTAATGTATAATGTTGGTACTACTGAATTTGTGTGTCAATACTGGGTTACATGAACGGCCTTTAGGTCTACGTTTTACTATGTGGGCCGGTACTTATTGTAAGGTTGTCGAGTTGTTGCCGTGACAGACGTCAGACTCGAGTTATTGAAAAAAAAATTAAGGACAATATCTATAATGACGAATGGTAATAATTCCCTAATAGATTTCTAAGTAAATGTAAACTACTTTTAAGTCATTGTAGATATTATTAATGTTAGAGAATAAAGTTTAGCTATCAAGTAAAAGGTATCAGTAATTTTAGAATGTAATGCCAAAATAGTATATAGTTTTAATTACGGCGACGTGATATTGTTTATCTTAGATAATTGTAACACAATTGACTGCCAATTGTACATTTTTTATATACTCGGTATTCTTAGATAGCTCGGCGTAAACTTGTTTTATTATTAGACATTGTAAATTGTAAGGGAGTGCCAAAAACACAAAGGAACTAAACCGCTGAACGAGTCAACATGAAAATAGTAAAAGTTGTGATTAAAAAAAAACGTTATTTTAAATGAAAAAAAAATGCGATCGAATGCCTTGAATGTTTTGCTTCGATTCGATAATAACATTGCCATTTTTAAATGAGTATAGATTCGGCTGCTTTGCCGAATAATAAAGTTAAAAAAAAATCTATTGATGAATTGTACGTGCATCTAATATTTACTAAGATTAGGGCCCATAGAGATACCTATGAGGGCGTTACTTCCGAGAATGTTATCAACATGTTTTCAATTATGATCCTAGAGTACAGGGTAAAAATACACGAGTTTTTAATTGATTTTCCCTTTTTGTATTTTCACCTTTATCACCATGTAGTAGGAGTCTTTTCACTTTTGGCACGTAAATTTGTAGTTGTAATGTCATTGTTGAGATTTGTTAAAACAAAACTCTACCTTAGTGGTTGTCTCATTTTCATTTGTACGATCTTTCTAGAGGGTTAGTAGCGTCGACTTGTTTTGATATTTCATTATCATTTGTTAGTGATCTATACCTACCTTCACGTTTCTTGTAATCTAATGAATTAGTATGCGTTTGAAGGTTAATTCAAACATCTTCATATACCTCACTTCACTCCATTTTGTAGTATCGTAGCGACATCTCTATTAAAATTAAATTAAACTAAATATTATGAGCCGCGTATTTGATATGTCAAAGTAACATAATGATGTTTAATTAGATAAAAATTTAGATAACTGAAAGTTATTATTAATTAATTAATTAATTCCACAGGCGAACAGTTAGGAAAACAGGGATGGTAATAGAAAAAAAAATGAGTATTTGCGTTTTCGTGTTTTTGTTTTTTGTTTCGTTTTCGTTTTTCGTGTGTGAATCGTCTGTTGATAAAATAAGAGTTTAACAGAATGTTCGTAGACGTTTAAAATTGTGAAGAAATTCTACAAGCTAGCTTAGGTTAGTGCATACGTAACTTTATGAAGTAATTTAAAAAAGTTCAAAATACATTTACGTTAGCTATGGTTAATATTAAAAATGGTCGTGAATTGCTCGCTAAAGGTTGAAATGGTAGAAAAAAAAACTAAAAAAAAACAATAATTCCGTCACGCTAAAACTGTATGAACGAGAATATCTTTTTTTATTTTATTTTTTTTTTCTTAACGAACCATAAACTATCTTAATTAAGGACCCGCGCCGGAATTTGAATAAGGAATTGTTTGTCTAATAAATACTTTTTTCTGTACTCAATATTATATTATATACTAAAACACGGCCAGCACTACGATTTATTATGTAGTATGCGTGTGCTATTGCACTCACAGACACCAACTAGTTCTAAATTTCTATATAATTACTTATACTGCGTGTAAAAGGACCCCGAGCAATGGTCTTAGAAACGTTGTTGGACTTAGAAACGTTGTTGGGCTCGTCAATATGAACAACTTTTACTATGGCGACAATGCGGGGTAACGCAAACATTTTTTTTTTCATCTCCGTAGAAAATAGACAACTTTTTGCTGCGTGTGATGATATTTTGATGGGGATTGATATTTTTGTTGTCATTTCTCCGCATTGTCGGAATAATAAAAGTTGTTCATATTAACGAGCCTAACAACGTTTCTAAGAACATTGCTCGGGATCATTTTACACTCTGTATACAAGATTTAATCAAAAACGTTGGCGAAAAAGTTCAAATCGAGGAAATCAGCTGATCTGTGATGAATAGTTGACTTTTTTCTTAATTCGTACGTCTTTGATGTAGGGTTCTTGAGTAAAACGGTTTGCGTCTACCTTCATAGTGCGAACCGCCAGGATGTGGAATGACTTTCCGGAGTCTGTGTTTCCCGCACAGTACAGTCTGAAGATCTTCCAAGTCGCGGGTGAGTAGGTATCTAATGAACAAGTGTGTTCCATCGTAGACCACATCGCTGCTTAACACCAGGCGGGATGGTGATCAAACGCTTGTTCTTTGTGTTTAAAAAAGAAAGTTGTTGGATATCATGAACTAAGTGTCTTTCCCGAGTTTTGTCAACGTTTTTGATTTAACGTTGTATATTGTATTATATTATTTATATAAGTCCATGCTCTTATTGATCCGATTTCGCAAATTTTTTTTCACCGTACTGAAATTTCACTTTATTGTGATATTTTTTTTGTCTCATATATTCAGATAATATACCCAGATACCAACATAAAAGTACTTAGTTGCCGCATGAATTCCTTCGTATTTTCTAAATAAAGGTGCAACGTAAAATTACCTTTATTTTCAAATTACAAAGGTTCTCCTTCCCATGGGCTAGTTTTTTTAATGACACCAAAATACCTATTATAGGTTTGATAATGAGACATCAAATTTACTGATAAACTATCTCTTAGCGTTAACAATCGCACTGTATCAATGCAATTTGTAATGTATTAAAATAATTTTAGATGGGCTAGGAACTAAGAACATATAATTATTATTTGTGTAGTGATGAATTTGATCTTCATGATTATGCTATTGTTGATCATGCTGATGATGCATGCTGCGTTGATGCGTCTTTTTGATGAATCGTCATCGAGTTACCTTGTTAATTGACTGCCATAGCATATACTGACAGGTAAAAAATGTGGTAAAAATGTCACTACGTGTGACGAAATATCTATGTCACATCTTGCCACAAGAATCTTGTCAGTCTATGTTACGAGAGAATTATTATACTCGAAATGTATGAGCTATAAACATACAACGATATTACTATCTCTTAGGACTTTAAATCACATACAATTTGTGTTATTGTGTTCTTGTTGTATGACATTATTGTTTATCGTTTCGTCATCTTGTTGTTTATTGAATATTATTGTGTTTGTATTTTCAAATTGTCGTATGTTGTATGTTTAATTATTATTCGTTCGTAGAGTTGTAAAACCAGACTACTTTAATTGTCTATAATTATATATTATATATATATTTCGGGTGATAAACGGGTAAGTTCAAGTAGTAAAATAATGAAACGCCTTGTAACCGACGGCGGTAGGTAAGTATGTAGATAGGGAAAAAATTAACAATAAAATAATTAAATCGAATAAATCTAGTAAGTTTTTAGATGGTAACATAATGAATTACTCTAAGTGGTATAAATTAGCTTCTCAGTGTTTTAGAGTTAGTCGACGAGTGGGTCAGGTCAGCGGCATTGTCTGGGATAAAACCTGTTTTTAGGCACTTATCTGTTCTAATCTGTTCTACCAATATTGTTGGGCATATTTTATGTTAGTGTACCTTTCTGTGGTTATTATTATTCAGTACGTAAACTTTAACGTTGTATTTTGTTCTTTTATTTATTTTTCAAAAGTAATTCTTTATTAAGAGTTTAAAACTGGTATTATAGCGCGAAAATTAACCAAAGATGAGCATTCAGCTTACCTTCGCTGTTTTCCCGACGTTTCGACACAATTACATGTGCCGTGGTTACGAGCTGACTAGTTAAGCTAAATGCATATCTTTGGTTAATTTTCCCGCCGTAATACCCCTTAGTATAATGACAGTACAGTACAGTAATGAGTTTCCTTCAAAAAAACTTTATTTTGTTTTTTCAAGCCTTCTTCATTCTTCCCGTACATTTTGTAAATAGTATTTCGGATGTTTTTCGAGTGTTTTTGCCCACACTTTGCCGTGCACCTAGGATCCCATAGTCAGCTATCACATGGCTGTCAATAATTATAAGTATTCAAACTAAACCGAAATGTTGACATGTAAATATAGCTGTTCAACATAGATTTTATAATAATTGTAAACAATTTATTTTTCTACGTTCCTTTCACATAAATTACCTTTAGAGATTTAATGAAAATATTTAGAGGTAGTGGAACGGATTGCGTAGAATGTACTGCTATTTATTCACTAATTAATTGTACTGGATTACCGTGGAATAGACGTTGAGTTACATGTTTTTCATACTAGTCGTCGAATAATAATTTCAATAATCTACATTAATAATGACTGGAGAAAATAATCCATGACGCTTTATAATTAGGTTCATTGAGATCTCAATTTTTATGAGGCATTTCTTTGTTACTAACGTAAGTACTTCGCAAATTTTCAATTCTCACTTGGAGCTTATCGAATACCACTTTACTTTAATTACTTAAACGCAACGGGAGTTGTTCACCCTCACGCAAGTTTCTTCACATTTATAGGCGAATAAAATAGTTTTAAATATTTACTCTCACATATTTCGTATGTAGATACCTACTCGTTAGATATATGAATAAATAGTTATTGTGCATGTTTAATCAAACGTCTTCCAAAATGACGTAATACTTTGTTTTTCTCCTTCACAAATGACACTAACATTTTTGACATTTTTCCACAGTGACAATAATAACGCGTATCTTTTTATGACGCTGATTTTATTTATCTAACTGAACTTTATCGTTAATTTGTACTCAATACCCTTAGAATCATAACTACAATTTTAAACACTTAAAATTATTGTACATTTGAGGCTTTACATACAAATAGCTCCAACACAGGAGGACAAGGAGTCTTGAAAGTGGTTTTACTCACTGGTAAAAGCAAAAAATAACTGTAGTCAAATATTTGTACTTATTGAAAACTGATGTAATGATTTCTGTAGTAAATATTTTACAAAATCACCCCTTCACAGACAATCAATTCTTATTTACTAATCACATTCGAAAGACAAAAATGCAAATTAAAAAAGTGACATGTATTCCCGTAAGTAAGTAATAAATAAACGATATCCTCATTGATATTGTTCAGTTTTACTATTAGTAAAATAAAAACAATATTTATAAACAATATGTTCACTAAAAATGGTCATAGTTGCTCATCTGCACCTGGGCGAAACGTCACCATGTAATAATATACAATGCTTGATCGACAATCGAATGAACGACGTGTAAAACATAAGCGTCTATCATGAGGAGAGGCACAGCATCCTGCCTCTGCAGGCACTTGTTAATATATCATGATAAAAAGGACACATAAATAAACAGGATGTAAAAGCAGTATTTAACTGTGGGACGATCGTCCATCAAGCAGCGCTCTTTTTCATGACTGAAATACAACAGATCTGGGTGAAAACAGTCATGCAAAAAATTATGCCCGAGTTGATCAAATTTTGATCAAGGTTTATTTGATCATATCATATGGAGTTTGGGCATATGGAGATAATGAATGAAAGTCGATTGATGAATTGAAAGGGGTATGTCGTGACAAATGGAGATCTGTGTCTCTGCCTACTCCTCTGTATGTATGTATGTTATTTGATCAAATCCACCTCAGGCGACTATGAGCGAAGAAACTCATTATTTTAATGATTACTGTCATATTGTCAATTGTTCTATTGTCCATTTAAGCCACATACATAAAAACACACGGTGCCTGTATTCTATCGTCCGTTGTGTAATAAGTTGACTCGTGTAGTTCTGCTGTCAAACTTTTTGAACATTTCCGAAAAATCACTGACTGTGGCTTCAACCACGCTATAGTGGGGTAAGCCAATTTATGAATTACGAATAATACAATATCGATATTTAAATTAATTAGATACCACAATCGACTGCTATATAACTCCTTTATAAAATCGATCATACATTATTATAATAATACTAATATTACTAATGGTACTTTAAAAATACCCTTTAATAAGTAAAATAGACGTATATAAATTCTACATTGTACAATTCACAAGGAAATTTGCGTTGAGCTTCCAACACGGTTAGAATGTACATAAAAATTAATCTTCAATAGTGTAATACATATTATACATTCTTTATAATTGTAGGTGCAATTATTATCTGTATTCCGAGCTCTACA
The DNA here is from genome assembly GCA_012932125.1 of Conopomorpha cramerella. Taxonomy (NCBI): domain Eukaryota; kingdom Metazoa; phylum Arthropoda; class Insecta; order Lepidoptera; family Gracillariidae; genus Conopomorpha; species Conopomorpha cramerella. Next base: position 14,546 of record SJJU01003286.1, read on the forward strand.
TACACAGAGAAACTTCTATTCCAAGTGTCAGCAATTAACTCACTAAAAAAATTACGCCCCTCCCTCTATAAGTCTATATACCTGTAGCCCGAGGCCGTGACTGCGGAACCGCGCCTTAGGTATTGGGCGCGGAGGTGCGGGGTGAAAACTGTTGCGTCATCACTCACACCCCCCACCTCTCCAATACCTAAGGCGCAGTATAGCATTTGCGGCCATACTATAATTAATAATATGAGCTATACATTCCTGTCACTTATCATAGAGTGATGCATCAGTTTTGATGATACTTATTGTGTAATTAAAACACCATTCTTATTGTGTGAGAAGGAAAAAGAACCCCAATGTTGTAATTTGCTTTGAATTTCAGACGTCGTGGAATGGTAAAATATTTTCTTGAGCGGCGGCCATATTTCTAAAGCTGTTCTTACATTAATATTATTATGACGTGGTTAGAACACTTGCTAGAATTGATAAATCTCGATTTTAGCACTAAGAGCGATCGAATCTCTTTCTTTCATTTTCGGAAGGAAAATTTTGTACTTTTTTCATAAACTAGAAACACACAACAACTTAGAATAACAAAACATGTTGCAAACCAAATAGTCCAAGAAGTACTCTTCAAAATATTAAAAAAATATATAAATGTGTGTTTTTGTTTCGTAAAAAGGCTTTTTTTATTGGATATTGTTTTAAAGTGTAGTGCTCGGACTACAAATACTTACTAAATGTCTATAGTATCATTATAATATTTAATGTGCGCTTTTAATGTTATTTCCTTATCAGTTGAAAATACTATTTCCCTAACATAGTGAATGTGTCTCTAGATTCGCGTAATCGAGTTTTTTTTTCGAGAGAATCATTTGTTTGTCATCACACAATATGTTACTCTAATGCGATCTGAATAAGACTTAAAATTGAAGACAAAGGATTAATAATGTGTAACTAAAAACATCTTGTTTTTTGAAAAGAGAAGATAGAATTGTGTGAATAAAAATGGCAAATGTATCTCTCGGTAAAAACCTAAATTGGCAAATATTAAGTAATTGGGCATTTTTAAAACACGTTTTATTCTATGGCATAGAGGAGACTACTGGTTTCTGTGTTGACTGTCAATCAGACGAGTGACAGCTAAATCGTCATCATCATCATCAGCCCATACTTGTCCACAGCTGGACATAGGCCTCTCCAATATTTCATCTTTAATATTTATTGTAGTTGTTCTAATAAGTTTCGACCCACTTGTCCCTACCGTGTTGTTTACGAGACACTGATTAATAAATAAAATTGTATGTAAATTTCTATAAAACTGTGGTCCATATGCCTACTGTGTCATTAACGACACACCATTTTCCAGCTTTTCCTGATGTGCATGAATTTTTATAATATTTTATATTCGTTATATTCTAGCTTACAACATTAACTCAGGAACAAGTGCGTTAAAAGAATGTTTGATTGATGGTCTACATAGAACTCCGTGGCGCCATCTGTTGGGAGAATAGCGAAACTAAATTAAAAATGCCCCATTCTTACATCTGTATAGAAACTTGAAAGAGTCTATCGACGTCCGGTATGTGACGGCGAAGGGTCAAAATATTTTTTTTTTATTCGAGTATATTCGATTGTATAACTTCAACCGGTCACTCAAAAATATGGTCCTACAAAATTTCCAACTGCAAAAAAATAAAAACAATGCTTCAGGTCAGTTTTTTTAGCAGTCCAAACGACTGAAAATTCGTGTTTTTTTTTTTCCTTTGAGACTGTTGAAAAATGCGTGTGGAAATGGTTACCAGCACGGTAGGGAACGTAGAATTTTTTAATGAAAATGCTGCTAATGGACCGTGTGAAGTGACTTACCTTTTGTCTGACTATGTTTACGCGAAAATAGGTTGAGTTTTGTTTACCGACCTTTTAAAAAAACGTCACCAAAAAAAAATTCTGGTGTCTAAAACATCTACCTTATTTTCTTTTTGTTTTCTGCAAATTCATTAACAAATTATTTTTTTTACGTTTTATTTTTAAAATATATGTTTTCGGTAAAAAAAAACACGTTATTTAGTTACGTTATGCACCTAGATAGTGTATTTTTGTAAGGTCCCTGTACTTTAAAACTATTTACTATAATACATAATTTACTAACTTTATTTAAATATTTCTAGTCCCTAGTAACTAAAAATGTCATAGTGAAAGTGTTAAAAAATAACATACAATTAATACAAAGAGGTTGTTTTAAAATATACCTTCAAAAGAACTTGTCTCTACCTACACCGCTTTGGGATTAAAAGCCGTGCTTTAATTTTTTCACAAAATGTCTAAATCTAGTTTTCTCAAATTATCTACAACTATTCGGAAATTTTCTAAACAAAGTAATGATACTATCTTTTACGACCAACATTCAGTGGGGTTAGAAAATAACGCTAAGAAAAGCGGAAATTTTTCATTCGATTTATCCATATTAATGACGTTATTAACACAATTACCGCAAAAGCTGCGAATGGTGGAAATCGCCGAAAATCAGGGGTTCGACACAAAGCGAACAAACGTTTTCTTATTGTACTAACCCCACTGAATTGTAAATATTTCGAGAAATCAGCGCCGTTGGATATTCTGGAACGAAAACTATCATTCATATAACCGATAAATGACTTTGTACATTGATACGTTAGCGTGAATCATACTAGCTACGTTCTATACAAACGCAGCATTCGAGATAATAGCTTGTATCGTATTCGTTGCAGAATTAAGGACTTTTTCAACCTATGAATCATTCGTACTGGAATATCAATAGTTCTATTATTTTGTGCGGTGCTGAAGTAAAATGAGTCTTATGGTATACTGAAGACTGTTCTACTCGCTGTAGCTACCGAAAAGAAAACTTTTTCGCGTAGATACATAGCATATTTTGTTTATTACTTTCACTTGACATGGCAAGCGAAAAGGACAATCCACAAGAGATAACACCAGAAAATTTACTCTAGTATTAGTGAATCACCCGAGAGTGACTCCCTATTTATTTGTAAACCTAACTTAGCCTAACTTTAACGCAGTATGTTACTTAGTGAAAAAAAAAACAATAGTCGTGTTTAATAATTAATAAGAATCGTTCACGTCTCGTTTAGAATGTTTAAGGTAATAAATTAATGTAATAATGTTTAAATTATCATTTTAGTTTTACAAACTTAGAGTTTTCTTTTTTCATTCTGTCAAGTTCCTAAAAAAAATCTCTCGATTTTCGTTTTGTAAGTATACGTGTTTTTTTTTAGTAGTACCTTTAGTCTAATTAGAAGAATAAAATACGTCATGCGCAATATATTGTACAATTTGTTTTAATTTAGAGTTGAATGCAAAAAAGCACTGTTTTTTATAATTATATTCATAAGTATAGGAAAAACTGTTACTGTGCTACTATTTTGAGGACAAACAAGAAAAATGTTCCCTTAACATCATGATTATTTCATAAAGTCTTAGCCAAATTAATGATTATATTATCCTACACTGACCTTTAGTTATTGTAATCAGAGATGTCTGCTAAACAACAAGTATTTCGATTATTTAACAGACAAAAACATTGAATACAAAGTTAAATATGAATATTGTAACATTTCTGCTTGTAACACCAAACGATTTGAAACGTTTAAATTACGAAATGCAAAATTATCTCGATGACTTTCCAAGTAGTGAACAATAAAAAAGCTAAGTTGGTAACAACGCAGATCTTTTAAGATTCTGATAGACATGCCACTTAGTGGCATGCTTTTGGGGCTATTACAGTAAGTAACCACGAAGCCGTCAAATATCTCGAAACTTCGACTCTTAAGAACAGTAATATTACGAGAATCGCTGCAAAAACATGCTAATAACTCTTACTTAAAAACAAAATTAACAGTCTTTATAATGTAGGTAATGTTAACGATACCAACATAATAAAAAAAGAAAGCTTAGAACAAGACTTGCAAGCCGCTTGGCACCTCCAGTATGTCTGTTTTCGACCAACATGTATGGAAAATGATGTACTTCAGATACGCAGTAAGGTCCCCTACTTCTGCATGATTTTTAAAGTTGATTCGTTTTATACCAAACGTCAGTTTTGGAGTGCAAGTCTGTTTTTTCTTTTCTCACAAAATTGTTGACTGAAAAATATTTCGTTTTTATAGGGTGTTTTAACCCTAAGTCTAACATTGAAAAAAAAAGTTACCTATCGATGATAAATTGGCATTTCAAAATGAAATCACTTCACCAAAATAGTTGTGTTTCGATTTTCACATTTTTACGAAGATATTATTAAAAAAAACTACTAATCAAAGCATTTAAGCAATAAATGAAAAAAAAAGTATATACTTATTCTACTTAAACATAATTAACTACTTAATATACCAAATATTATTATGATCCATTGGATTTAAGAAATAATAGCTCAATAAAATACGAATATATAGGTATATATTATGACATATTATATAATGAGGATGTATAAAAAAGTGTAGTATATAAGTTACTGTAATATTTAGATAAATATTAGGTGGAGGTTTGAAAAATGTATGTCGAAAAATGCAAAATAGGTATAATGAAATGTGCTAGCCTCTAAGTCATAGTACATAAGTCCCATTTTGTAACGACATAATAATTAATTGAATCAGCACTAACACTCGTATTGAATACACCCATGACTTTGATTGCTAACATTGAAAATGTATTATAAAATATGAACTATAAATATTAAATGTTATGCGTTAATAATAATGTGCGTTTTATTTACTACTAATGATGTCACTAAATACACACATCAAAAGTGTCTAGGGATCAAGAACATTTTTAGCTCTAAAATAATCTAATTTATTTAAATCAAATCTAATCTTCTGGATTGGTCTCCTACCTAATTCCCCATGCCTGTATCAATTACTTATCACCACATTTTGAATATATTATGAATGAATTCAGTTTCTGTATAAATATATTCTTGATTGCAATTTTCTAAAATGTACTTGATCCCTAGACACTTTTGATGTGTTTAGTATAAAACAGAATCGCTTTCCGCTGTCTGTCCCTATGTATGCTTATATCTGCATAACTACGCAACGGATTATACCGCGGGCTCTTTTAATAGAGTAAGTAGTTCGAAAGGAAAGTTTATACAAGACGTCTTCGGGTAAGAAAAATTACTATCGTCAAGAACCAGACTTAGTTCTTCTTACTCAGTAAATGATAGCTATTTCAATGGTATTCTTCCTTTTCCGAACACACCTTTTTAAGCAATAAATTTTGTTGTAAGTTTTGGATAAATAAGGAGACAAATTTAAAATGTCTTAGCTACAAAATAACTATACTGTTTTGGAATGGATACAGTTTTCTGAGCTAGAAAAAGTTAGTCAGGATTATGTCCCCGAAGTCAGCCTGCGTGTATAGTCAGGAGACAATTTTCATACATAAAATTTCACATTGCCGTTAGTAAAGGAGAAAAGGAAGAGAAGCATTTGCCCTGCAGTGGGGTTTAGTATGCTAATAAACAAAAAGGGTAGACATACGTAAGTTAACTCGGAGTAGATCTTAGAGGATAATCTTCGCACGGCTCCAGAGAAAGCCCTCTACGCCGAGAGGCAGGTAGAGCTTGGAATAATGGTGGACTTGTTAGCCTAGGTCGCATTTACCAAGGACGAGTTTAAGAGGAGCAGAACAGCAGATCTTAAATTAAAAATAAAATTCCAAATACCAGATCAAAACACATTTATTATTCAAGAAGTCTTTATCAAACCTGTTTGACACTAACCAAAGCTACTACTGAACAATGCCCAAGGATTCTTCGCGACATCCAAACCAGGGGCGGGTGCGTTGTAATACCCCTGTACCAAGTCCACTAACGATAGCGGACACGTGTAAGCGTCGCAACTCTTGAGCAGAGTACCGAGGCGATGTGCTGCGTCGTATATAGTGTGTTCCAGCGGCTCGGTCGGCAGGATCTTCGTCATTGGAAGTCTGGAGAAGTATAAGTATTATTAGGATAAACTAGGACCCTGTGATCAGTGACGTCACTCCACCGACCGCCTCCCTCCCTTCATCTTCTACTATATTAAAATAAGTCGAGTTTTCCAGAACGAACCGATTTCCACGGTTTTGCATTCGTTGGAAAGGTCTCGGGCTCCGAGAGATTTGTAGCAAAGAAAATTCAGGAAAAATTTCAACAGAAGAGCGGGAAAACGAAACGAAGCCCTCTGGTGGCGAAACGGAGTTCGCCGTGTT
>SJJU01003287.1:0-22841 GCA_012932125.1 Conopomorpha cramerella
AATGGGTGTAACAATAGCCTGTAATAATGTTGCAATGGAATAGAACATTTTAGGTAAGAAAAAAACATGAAACTAGTTTTGAACCAAGTAAGTTTGATAAATAAAACGTTTTGAATAAATAGTTCTTAATTATATGGCCACCACTGTATATACCAGGGGGAAGAAATGCTAAGGCTATCTTCCTTGTTTATTTTTAAGATATTGGCGATTTTGATTTGATTTTTAATATTTCAACGTCAATCAATAAAACTATCATAATCCTTGTCTTTTTACAATTTATCAACAATTCTAACAATCAAAATAAAAAACCTAAAAGATACTCAGTTATGGTAGACCAAAAATAAAAAAAGTGGGGATTTTTCTTAAAATCGTCAATCATATATTTTTAAATCCGATAGGGTCTCCATCGCCATTTAGGCTGTAAATGAGCTGTAGGTACTTTCACGACTTAAAAAGAATTACGCCTCCTACCTTTCACCCTGTATACCAACGTCCAAAGTGCTGTCGTACTAGGCGTAAGATGTTGACGTAGTGCACAGATTTAAACGCAGATGTAGGTATGATGTGTTAGCGTCAATATAAAAAACATCACATCTAGCATCTGGTACGACGGCACATTGGTCCTTCGGGCCCGATTTGAACCCGCAATGTATGGATACCTTTTTCAACATCCAACGGTGAAGAGATAATGAGTGCAGCGTGTATAGGCGAGGAATTAGCGTTCGCGAGGTACTGTCCCAGCTGCAGGCCGCCCATCGAGACGCCCGCGGCCAGCAAGGGCAGGTCGGGGTGCCTAGCGCGCGCCGCCGCCACCGCCGCCGCCACGTCGCGCCACGTGACGGCGCAGTAGAGGCGCGGCGTGGTGAGGGGCACGCCGCCCAGCCCGCGGTTGTGGTACACGGCGAGGTGCGCGCGCAGCTCGGCGGCGGCGGCGGCCAGCACGCGCACGTAGTCCGCGTGCGCCGTGCCCGTCAGCCCCGGCAGCACCAGCACCACGCAGCGCGCCGGCTCGCCGCTGCCGCCGCGCCACTCGCGCCAGTCCAGCGCCAACTGGCCCCCGTCCTCCAGCCGCACTATCTCACTACACAACAATCAATTTGCATCTGTTATGGTACGATCAGGCGACAGGTATCTACACATAGGAAGACAGGTGCACACGGGTCTCCGACTCGAATATGATGAATAACATCAAAAGGATTCTTTCTTTCGGGGTAGGTACTTTTGCTACACGACTTCGAAAGAAAACGCGCTACTACTACTAGGTAGGTACTACCAAGTCGCGAATTCTATCTCTAGGAGCGTATAACTTTAGTAGAGGCGGTATTAAAAAACTGAGCACTCAATTATACAAACTTATGTAAGTAAGACGTTGGATAACACAGTAAATGACCTGGACCGGAGGCGAGTGGTTCCTATGATTGATAATAGGAACCAGTCGTCTCCGGGAAAAGGTCACGGCGCTAGTTCGCATTTGGGAAGTGGTTAATCCAGCCAAGTATCTCTCTAACGATAGACGTTAAACCCGAAAGGGTGGACCGAGACCATATAATTCGTCACAAAATTCATAATTTTGTTTGACACATTCTGTTCGGCGTAGGTACTTATTTTAAAGGGGCAGGGGACCAACAACGCGACAAATTGGCAATATAACTGTCTATTGTAAATTAACTAGTAGCGGAAAATAAATAATAAATAAATTGAATAACGGATAAATTGAATCTGTTGGTCACAGACACGTTTCTGAATATGTGTTTTTGTCCGTCATGATGAAGTCAACCTCATTGTGAGCCATAGTGACGGGGCTTTGCTAAGTCCACTTCTTTTGGAGCTGTTTCATAAACCAAGCGTGCATCAAGAATTATTTTTTATTCCCAACATGGCTGTTGTTAGGGGTAAATATTTTACAATAAGGTAATACTTATTTACGCATTTAGCTGCTCTACTCACTAGCTTTCGAATGAATAATGAATGAATATACTCTTTAGTGCACGCTGTACATTACAATGGAAAAATTGCAAAAGGCGACCTTATCGCTCATAGCGATTTCTTCCGGGTAACCTAGGTTTAGCGTGATATGGACCTAGATGAAATGAAATCATCGAGCAGGTCCTTCACCTCATCGTCTGAGTGTGTCGGTCCTACACTCATCATCATCATCATCATCATCATCAACATCGTCGTTGCATAGGGAGTTATCTACAAGGAACCAAGGAAAATACTCGCATAGAATATCATCTCTGGAAACGACACATTTAATTTTAAAAAAATATAAAATACTCTAAATGGGTTTAAATAGTTTATTTTCTACACAATAACTTACTTACAATAAATCGTATATGTATACGATTTATTAATTGAAAATTAGTAAAGCAAAATATCAGCGTGAAAGTATCATACACGTATTTTTCTTCACCCTCGGATATCCAGAACGTCACTAAAACCTACCTACATACATTGCGAGAATGTGACACGCTTAGCATTATTGGTACATGTATAGCAAAACTGGAATCGAATCCAAAAATTACCGATAGTAGGTACTTACCTAAGTTATGGTACGTCCGCGAGATTAAAATTAAACTTTATAACCTTAAAGATATAACAAAGATAGTATTTTGCAACATCATTGCGATAACAATGTGACATGGAGGGTTTTAAAGTTTATATGCACAAGTGAAACATGCGGATGGAATTGCAGGGCTTCAACTAGAGAAAATATTATACTACCATACGCATAAAGAATGGTAACTTTTATAGAATCAATGTGCTCATCGCATGTTTCTTTCATGCGAAAATATTAATATATAAATTACGCGATGACGTGATGTACGCAAATCGATGAAAAGAAAAGCTAAATACTTATATAAGTGGCTACGTATGTTGTGTACTTGTACATAAAACATCTAACAATTGAACAACCGACTTGCTTGTCATTCATCTCTCATCTGACTCAGATAACACTTTAGCACAATTGAAAAGTTTGCTGGGGATATGGTCCCACTTAAGGGCATAATATTCTTGGTTTTGCCTAATTTGCTAAGTTAGCTAATTTGGGCCCGACATGGGCTATTGCGTAAAATATTTCATGCGCACGATAAATATTGATCCCATCAAAAACTTTCTGTAAAAAAATTTGCTAAGTCTCGATGGAGCTGCTTGCTCATCTCTAAAAAGTGATGAAATCTAGACAAAATCGTGCCAAGTTTAAGGTTCCTTACTGCGATTTCTTCATTATTATAGTTAGTGTTGTGTGACTTGGCCGTTGAAGGGTACAAAACCAGTATCAAGCCTTAATTTTCATTTGTTATTCAATCAACATTGTCCATTTGGAAATTTTTCATCGTCAATAGGTAGTGGTTCTGGCGACAGATTGGTATAATATTGTCACGGATCACCTGGTTCTGTGCCCTTGACTTGAGTACCCTTCAACGGCCAAGTCACATAACACTAACTATAATAATGAAGAAATCGCAGTAAGGAACCTTAGACTTGGCAGGATTTTGTCTAGATTTCATGAATTTTGTCTAGGCAGATATACAGTGATTTTCGTAATTTTGCCAAAATCACTTTATATCACTTTATTGGAGAGGCCTATGTCCAGCAGAGGACAGGTTTGGGCTGATGATGATGATGATAGCAAATGATTGTACATATCTCTATTATTTAAAAAGCTATTGTTCTGTTTGTTAGTCTCGCTAAAACTTGAGAAATGCTGGACCGATTTGGTTATGTGGTCTTGAATTATTTGTGTAAGTCCAGGGAAGGTTTAAAAAGTGTATTTCTTCCAAATCTTTCTACGGCAAAACAATTGTTTGTCCGGACAGCTAGTATGGATATATTTATAATTTGTATGCAGCAATGATGACGTCAAAAATAGAATTTCGTTCTTAAGTGTCTCAATTTCCCTCAAAAAATCTGTCTCAAAGTTACGTTTTATCATTTTGATGTTAAAATTCTCAAAATAGAAAGTAAAGCATTAAGCCCTAATCCAGAATCACTACTTGATTAGAATCACTTCTGGAGTAGAGCTTAAAATATTACTTATAAGTATATATAAGTATACAGGTGGGAAAGGAGTAGAATATCTTGTTTATGAACAAAATTAAAAAAGCAATACTCACCGTTCATACTTCAGGGCAGGTAAAAAGTATGTCCTTAATACACTGGCAACTACAGTGTGCAGCCGTCCCTCCAAACACCATGGCGTTGGCCAATAGTATTCATTCAAAATTGGTACATTTTTCAAAAGAAAATCTTGGAATTCACCTTGACCACAAATCAATTTTGGTTTCTGCAAATGCAAATAACATACATCATCATCAGCCACATGGCGTCCACTGCTGGACAATGGCCTCCCCCATTGACTTCCATGATTATAATATGGGGAAACACACTTGGCAGGCAGGTTGGTGATAGCAGTGGTGTTATGTTTTAACTCATAGAGTCCTAGGGGGATTCGTCGGCCTCCTCTTACAACCTCCACGACGGGAAAAGTTAGCCTAGGGTGACACATTTATACTATTTATCATCACCACACAACTACATAGCAATATTTTAAATGTAAAAAATGGTATAATAGAAATTCAAAAACATTTCATATGATCTCTTGTGGAGAATGACAACAGTAGGTACTTATGTACAAGTAGGTACATAACATTTTTGACATAGTGTTTCTTGAGTTCTCCCATGGGCTGAGTGTCTTTATTTGTGTTTTGCTAACATTTTTAATTTGACCTTGTATAATAATGTATGTAATGACAATTCATCCTGTAATTACTTAACAACTTGATATAGAAATGTACAAAAATGTATGTAACATATTTTTGTACTTTATACGACAACCTCCCAATTTTAGGCTGCGAGCGAAAAATCACACCACTTTAAACAAGTCAAAATTTAAGAGGGTAGAAACATGTTTTGTACACATTACAGTGAACTTTTACGAATGTAATACCCTACAACCTTCATTTAATCTAGCATTTCAGTAGGCCGCACCTATGTGTAGATAAACTAGGTACTTGTAGAACGAACCTGCGTTGAAGATAATAGTTCTTACCTTGACCACTTCCACCAGATAATAGGTTATATAGGCCAAAGTGACAGAGAGACCAATAAACAATTCTTTCCGTCCCTCTAGGAGAATAGCGAGCGTACCATACATCTTACAGTGTTCCGTTCTATTGTTTGTTTTTATTCACTTTGATCTTTTGCTATTCCTCAACTTTGCACTTTTCCGACCAATTTCCATCCAACTGACACTGACAGCTGACAGCCAAGTTTTTTTTATTTCTTCATGGGGACTCGGATTTTCAGCCTATTTAGCAAAATAATAATAGCCACAGTTTATCAATTTCAAAGTCGTATAAATGTGAAGATGGACCATCACATTTCAATGCTGCGTGTAAAGCAAATAGAATTGCAAACCAACAGTGTCGTTTAGGATAATAAATAAATAGATATTTTACAACAACACACACATTGCCTTCCTCCCATGTTAAGTAGCTAAAGCACTAAACTTGTGTTATGGAAATCAGATAACGAAATATACTAACTTAAATACTTTTTTTTTTCTTTTAAATACATACTTATATAAATAAAACACCCGATAGATAATACGAGACAACGATGCGTGTGCGTGAGACGTAATATTATCGATAGACAAGTATAATAATTGGTAATACACGATAATACGTGTACATACACTCAATGGCACTTTTAGCTGGCTCCACATTTAAATCTTAAATCCAATAAATCAATGTGTAGATCGGGATTGAACATTATTGTGCCTTGCATTGGAGACAGGGTACTGATACACATCTCAGACACAACACAACTAGTCTTGCATGCCGCGTACCACCTTCAGGCTTTTCTTCAGACTCTTTCCCACCAAAAATGTATGGGATCCAAACTGTCACTTTTACTACAAATTTCATAGTTTCGATCCCAAAATACTTTGCTATGCAATAAGGGACATTTTCTTACCCATTTACTCCATGCTTTTTAAAGTGAAACTTTTATTACATCATATCGTCTCATTTTTCGTTTGTGTCGCAGGTCGCGTGACGGTCGGCCGCGGAGTAGGGATAAAGTGAGAGGCGCTCATAAAATTAAGATTGATAAGGCGATTTTTATGCATTTAATGGAATATTATTTCAATTTTTTTTAGTTAAATGTCTCTAATGTGAAAAAAAGTTTCACTTTTACCGTATTTCCGTAAAACCACACAACTTTTTTATATTGTTGTCTCGTTCAGGGGCTCTTGTTTCTCGTAGTTATGACAGATGACGTAACGCTAATCACTAGGGGTGAAGTTAGTATCGTAGCCGACAGGATTTTTTTTTTATTGTTAGTCTACGTGTTACAAAAGTGTCTGGAGTCTAAATAACTCACCCAAATAATGAAAAATGCACTAAAATATAAGTGACAAAAGTCCTCCTGGATATCTACTAGCGACATCTAGATAAGAAACTTTTGGAGGTTGAAAATTCCCCATTGAAAAAAGGTTTAACCTTAATAAGCAGTAGCAAATTGTTGCATGTTAACAAGAAAATTCAAATGTACCTATATGACTGTACCTATAGGTAGGCTTGGCAACTTTTTTTACAAGAATTAAAGTATATTTAGGCCTAAGAAAACAAATTAAACAGTATTTTCGAAAAATTAACAGTACTTTATTTATTGAATAATATTAGTTTTATTTAACACCAGTTGACCAGTGCTCACTTCGTTGGGCATAATGTTAATAATCCTTTTGTAATATAAATATAAAAGTAAGACATATGCTCTTGTATGGCTATGTGCAAAGCGAGTAGTGGCAGACAGATAACGTCCGCAGCGCACAACACGGCAGAAATTGGAAACAAATGCGGATGATCAGCTGTCAAGTGTTGATTGCAGTACAACATCAAAGCAAAGAAATGGGCCATGACTGTTGTTGCGTTGTTAACTTTTTATCGTGTTGCGTTCTTACATGCTCGGCTAATACTAATTTATTGCATTTTATCTCAGTTTGTGGTTGGAAACTAATATTAAGTATGTGTAATAGTTTCAAACCCGGTTTTTCTTATTATATTAATTTTACAAACTATTGAATAAATTTCACTTAAATATTGTCAACAATACTATTTTAATATTTGTTTTTATTTATATTTGCAAAGAAAACTAACAATGTTTACATTATTATTACTTGACAGCTTCCGCAAATGTTGTAAACGCTACGCGTCGCCACCGGATGTATCATCATACATAACAGAATGACTATAAACTGGTGGACAAAAAAATTACGCCCCTGTTTTAATAGTGTAACATTTTTGATGCTGAAAACAGTATTTTTCATACTTTATTTTTGTTCAACAGAAAAAGTATTTTGTAGTGAAAAACAGTATAATACTGTTCTTGACAGTATAGTTGGCAACCCTACCTATAGGTACTGTAAAACCAGTACCTAGGTACTAATTATATTTCCTACATTTGGCGTAAAAGTGACAGTTTGGATCCATAAGTACAATCCCAGACATTTTGGTGGGAGAGAGACATACTGAAGGTTTCAAATCTATTATAGTTATTTTTGGTTTGAGAAACCAAATATGACAATGTTTGTAGATACAGACAAAGATTGCGCGAGCGTAACACTTAGGTACCTACATCTTTTATTAAAATGAAAAAAATAAAAACGTACACAAAATCGATCCGGGTACATACTATACGCAACACTAGCAGCTGTCGCTTGTTTTACCGACGACGACGTCTGCGGCTCGCCTCTCGCCACCCCACCCTCCAGTCTGTCGTCTGTCTGTCACTGTCAGTCAGTCAGTCAGTCGTCAAACAGAAACCGTGGAAGCTTATTGTGTTTCCACTTTTATTTTTGGATATTTTTATTTTTTATTGTTAATTTATTTACTTAATCTGTAATAGAACAGCGGTGTAGTAGGTACGAATAATAGATATTGGATTATATTATTACATAATCAATTAAAAAGGTAATAATAACTTTAAATTCATTCATATTTAGCTGTTGCGTGGCTGGCCGTAAATTGTCGGAAGAATCTATTCGAAGTCGTCACCTGCAAAAACAGAAGATGAAGGGTGCTAAAGTTGTGTTCAACGCAAACCGTTGCTTTACTCCTAAACTAGCAGCGGCTCATTGTAGGTGAGTACACAATCCCAGTAATAATGCCCACCTTGGACTTTGTACTCTTGGTAATGACATACTTCGAAGGGTGAATTATTTCTGTCGGGCCATCGAACAAGAATTTTATTTACCTCGAAGTTTGAGTAATACTTTATTTATATAATTTTATTTTGGTGCATAATACTTAGTAATTATTTCATTTATTAGCCCTACAGTGCAATTTTGCTTGATTGACATAGATAATTGGAGTTAACTATTAATGATATATACCTAATAATGAAGATAGTTTGAGTATGTTATGTTAGTAAAATATGATTATTGTTAGAAGAAGCATGCAAATCAATCAAAATCATTCCAATACTGAAATTCATCCTGCCACTGGGAGCTCCACAAAGCTGTTTACCCTTTTTGAATTTGTACTTATTGTCTTTAACCTACTCTTTTTTTAGTTTGGGCAAAACAAGCACACTTATATCCATTTTTACGTAACCACTAGGACAGATTGTCTAGTGGCAAAAAATTTAAAGCAACTTTTTTATAAAAAACATTTAATACAATACAGAATTGCAATATGGACTTCATGCTGTTGAAAATACAGTTTTAATTGAAGAAAAATCTAGTACTGAAAATGGCTGTCCTGAGCATAATTTTTGGGTTAGATGACATTCAATTCTCCGAGTTAAGATCTTTCCAATTTTATTTCCTTGAGGTCTTAGCTAGTTTCATAGATAAATTATATTATAGCCTACACACATTCTAAACCTGTTACTTATTATTCTGAATATTTGCTGTGCTGGTAGAAACTATTAACTAACTAAATTTGTAAGTAAGTATAAGAGAACTAGCCAAGACCTTCAAAATAATGTTATAAGAAGAAATTATATTTTATGTTGTTATAAATTAATTTCAGGGCTGACCATTGAACTTGGCAACCTTTTGGATCTCACTTTTTTGTTGTTGAAGTCAACAACCAAGGCATATATCAAATACTAGCTGTCTCAGCAAACATTTATTTTGGCATAGTTGCTTTTGTACCCCATGTATTGCAAGAAATACACCTTTTAAACCTTCCCTGGACTTTCACATGCGATTAAAGAGAAAAAAAATATTCAAAATTAGCCAAATCAGTCCAGTTGTTCTCGAGTTTTATCGAGACTAACAAACATCAATCATTGTTATATAAGAAGATTGAACATGGCTCTCATTTCAAATTTATTTTTTTGATGGTATATTTGGATACCAAAAATGTACATACATACATACACTTCACGCCTGTCTCCCAGAGGGGTCGGCAGAGACTACAGATCTCCATTTGTCATGGTCCTGACATGCCCCTTTCGCTTCATCTACATTCATACATCTTTTCATACATGACGTCCGGTTTCGAGTACTTTTCACGCCACCTTCGGCCAGGACATCACCAATCTGGTCTGTATATGCCCTTCTGGGGCGACCTCTACTCACCCGGCCCATTACATCACCCATATAAATCTCTTTCGTCGATCGACTTTCATCCATTCTCTCCATATGCCCAAACCACCGAAGCATGCCCTTTTCAATCTTGGTCACTATGTCTTCCTTCAAACTGCAACTTTCTCTTATCACACTATTCCTTATCCTGTCATTCAATGTCACACCTTTCATGCTCCGCAATGACCGCATTTCTACGGCATTGACTTTACTTTTATGCTTCTTCTGCCATACCCATCTTTCACTCCCGTACATTAAGGTTGGTGCCAGTACAGCGTCATGGACAGCCAATCTTGCCTTTTTCGACATGAATTGGCTCTCCAAAACACTGCGAAGGGCACCGTTAACCTTATTACCCGCACTCACTCTTCTTTCAATATCTTTGTCAAACTTTCCATCACTTGTAAATAGAGATCACAAATATACAAACTCATCCACTTGTTCAACTTTCTCACCGTCAATCATGCACTCACAAACTGTCCTTTCATTATTTTCTACTACCATTACTTTGGTCTTACTAGCATTCACTTTCATTCCTTTCCTTTTCAATGACTCATTCATACAATTAATCATCTGCTGGAATTCATACGCCGACGGTGCAAGAAGAACTTGATCGTCAGCATATAAAAGGCATTTGATGATTAAACCACCCATATCTAGACCCCAATCACGACCTTTCAGATCATCCAAACAACTGTCCATGAACAGATTGAACAGCCACGGAGACGCTACGCATCCCTGTCTGACACCTCTATGGATACCAAACCAGTCTGAGTAGGTCCCGTTTACCCTGACATAAGCACTGGAATCATCATAAAGTGATTTCAAAGCCCGTACCAAGGTCCTGTCCAACCTGAACCGTGACAGCAGCAAGGTCCACAACTCATTCAGACAGCCTTCTCTAAGTCTTTGAAAGCGCAGAAAACCTTTTGGTTTTTAGCCAAAAACTTCTCCGTCATCTGGCGCAAAGAGAAGACTTGGTCGGTGCATCCCATTCCCTTCCTAAAACCAGCTTGTACATCCCAGATTTTTGCATCAGTCTCACGTATTACCCTTTCGATCAACACTTTTGCATACATTTTGCCGACGATACTGAGAAGGCTGATTCCTCGGTAATGTTTGCAATCCTGCTGTGAGCCTTTACCCTTATAAAGTGGAACGATTACGGCTTTGCACCAATCACTTGGTACTCGGCCGTATCGCCAACATGCATTAAAAATAAGGTACAGCAGGTTCGCCACCACCGCACCACAGCCCTCAGCATCTCCAGCGAAATCCTATCATACCCAGCCGCTTTTCCATTTTTCATTCCTTTCATAGCCTTGAAAATTTCATTCATATGTATCTCACTTTTATTCTCTTCGCCATCCATATTAAC
Organism: Conopomorpha cramerella; assembly: GCA_012932125.1. NCBI lineage: Eukaryota > Metazoa > Arthropoda > Insecta > Lepidoptera > Gracillariidae > Conopomorpha > Conopomorpha cramerella. The sequence continues at coordinate 10,977 of SJJU01003287.1, forward strand.
CGCATCGACCAAAGTCGACGCGGTGCTACATTCAAACAAATTTTCAAAGTATTCCTTCCATCTTCTTACAACCATACTTTCTTCATTCAAAATTTTTCCATCCTTATCTCTAATTGCTTTCATGCTATGATTCTCTGACTTACTTCTGGCTGACCGGACTAGTTTCCAAAATAGCCGAACATTATTTTGGAAGTTGTCAGAGAACCTCTTTTCATTCCGCTCTTTTAACTCAATCTTCTTACGTACTATCAGTTCTTGCGCGGCTTAGACATGTCCGGCGCATATACACCCAACACGAACAAGTACTTTATGCCAACTTTGAGTCTCGCCAAAAATGTTTAATACTTAAATATGTAATACAATACCTCTCGCAAGTGCCTCTGCCTACCCCGCTTTGGGATTAAAAGGCGTGAAGTGTATCTTTTTTCAATTAAGATATCTCTAGGGACTGTAAATTCTCATGGAGACTGTTTGCCAACATTGTAAGTAGGAAAAGCATAAAAAAGAAACTGAGTTATGGTATTGAATGTCATCATCATCAGCCACAGCAGTGGACATCATGTTGGGTGAGGCCCCCCTCCCAATGATTTCTAGGAAAAGCCAATGATTGCCATCCTTGGAGGGTGGGTGTTGGCGATTGCAGTGGTGTTGTGGTTTAACTAACAGAGAACTGCTGCCCGTCCTCTGCAGAGTTCCCTCTCCCGGATATGTAATGTCAATTCATGGTCAAATACTAGGAAGGAACAAGGTGGTCTAGATTTCTATTTTGTAAAATATAATTAAGATGCATCTTTTCTTAATAACTAATGAATTTGTTTGGTTTTTACATGAACGCAGGCGCGGCGCTGCGACAACAGCGGCAGAGAAGAAGCCAGTGAAGGCGGAGGGTGGCGTGCGGCAGTCCACATCGTTCACGCTGAACATGTTCCGCGGCAGCGTGGAGCCCTCGCAGGTGTTCCCGTACCCCGAGCCGCTGGACGCGGAGCGGCGCCAGGTGCTGACGGAGCTGGTGCCGCCCGTGGAGCGCTTCTTCGCCGAGGTGAACGACCCCGCGCGCAACGACCGCGACAGCGCCATCAACGCGGAGACGGCGGCGGGGCTGTGGGAGCTGGGCGCCTTCGGCCTGCAGGTGCCGGTGGAGCTGGGCGGGCTCGGCCTCTCCAACTCGCAGTACGCGCGCCTCGTGGAGATCGTGGGCGCGCACGACTTGGGCGTCGGCATTACCTTGGGCGCGCATCAGTCCATTGGATTCAAGGGCATACTGCTGTTCGGGACGCCCGAACAGAAGGAGAAATATCTGCCGCGCGTCACGGGCGGAGAGTACGCTGCCTTTTGCCTCACAGAGCCGTCGTCCGGCTCCGACGCTGGCTCCATCAAGTTAGTTTCCACACATACTATTCCATATTCTACATTTTTTTGATTGTACAATTGGTTCCACACCTGTTGAATTATCGGTTGCTGGATACATTTATCTAACTGTTAATATCCTGTACAAATATAGTTTTGCAGACATAAAGGTTAGGATCGAATGTTTCTTCTTGATACCCAGCATACCACATCACGCCACATCACACTAGGGATTTATTGCCAAAAATCCCTTATATAAGTACACAATCACTAATCTTTTATTTCAGTGAACTAGGTGTTAGTGTAGTAAATGTCGTATTGTACTAGGTGTTCATTCCGTACCCGTGGAAATTCCTGAATAGTTTATAACCGTCTATACCAGTTTTACTGGATTACCATATTTTAATTAATTTTTCCACCAAGTTTCGTGAACATCAGATCCATAGTATAAAATTTATTCAGCCATACTGTATTGTACAAATAAAATTCTTTGTAATCGATAATTGCATGATGTTGGATAATGCTAATAGAGGGAGGTGTGTTACATTACAATAATTGTAGTGAATGGTGTTGTTGTCGTGTGCAGGACGCGCGCGGAACTGTCTGCGGATGGCAAGCACTACATACTAAACGGCTCTAAGATCTGGATCAGTAACGGCGGCATCGCTGAGATCATGACCGTGTTCGCTCAGACGCCTGTGCAGAAGGACGGCAAAACTGTTGACAAGGTACGCTGAAGCTTCTTGACATTGTCACCACTGCGCTGTGTTCTTTGAGGACACAGACGAGGCACTATTTTTTGTCTCTTCATTTTATGGATTTAATTTTTTTAAAGTTTTACAATGACCCGAAGAAACATATTTAATTTATTGATATACATACACACATCTTTACATCCTGCTATTTACAACTCTTTCAAATCCTGAAGGATTTATGGTCGAGATTTGATTATATCTACGTTCTATATTACGACTAATGTTTTGTACTGTGCCATTATTGGCGTACCACGTAATGTAGGCGACATTACGTGGTGACAGCCAGTAGAGATATTGAATGAAAACATGAACGTTTCCAGGTGACTGCGTTCATCGTAGAGCGCAGCTTCGGCGGCGTGTCGTCGGGCGCGCCCGAGGACAAGATGGGCATCAAGTGCTCCAACACCACCGAGGTGTACTACGAGGACGTCAAGATCCCGCTCGAGAACGTGCTGGGCGGCGTCGGCAACGGGTTCAAGGTCTGCTCCACTTCATTACTATATCTTATACTTTACTATCGACTTGTCGTAACAGATAACATCGTTAATTGGCTTTGAGCCAATCAGGTGACAGATTACACGTAACACACTAGTGCATTATTAACGTGTAGTATGTATATTATAATCTATATTTCGGCCACCTAAATACTTGTGGTACTGTATTGAAGACAGTGTACATCGTGTTGGTTTTGTTTCATGATATCCATGATGGATGTACACGTGATGTAATGTGGAAAAAAATTACAAATCGTGACGTAAAAATCGTTACAATCAAACTTTACTTTGTCAATTTCTTAATTTAAGAATAAAGTTGAGCGAGGGCGATTAGTGTATCCCCGCGCGAGAGTATCCCCTATGCATGTTGTTCAGAACAAGCATATAACTAATCGAGCCAAATCAGCAGACATATGGACCATTCTCGGAAGTACGCGCATCGCGCGTTTTGTCCCCTTTTGGGTTTTTGTAAACGGCACGAATTGTGTCACCATAAAAATGGTGTTGTGTGTTACGTCTGGTGAAGCGTGGGCAGTGTAGTCGCCGGAGTAGTGAGAGGTGGTCGCGCTGTGTCAGGTGGCGATGAACATCCTGAACAACGGGCGGTTCGGCATGGCGGCGGCGCTGGCGGGCACTCAGCGCGCCGCCATCGCGCAGGCCGCGCACCACGCCGCCACGCGCACTCAGTTCGGACACACCATCGCCGACTTCGGTACTATACAGGTACGCTCACACCTCACACCTCACGCCTCATTGCCTATACATGCTCTAACTAAATTCATTCCGCACCTTTTCCGCCATTTCCGTAACCTACCATAACTAATATATTTATATGTAACTTTTATTATATAACGGTCATACATTATAAAATTTGGCCACTCTCTTGTAACTAGTTGCCAAATATTTGTTTGTAGCTGTAGATTACAATTTAAGTCACCGACAGCAACCATGTACATTATTCTACGTACAATACAATAATTTTACTTTACCTAACATTTCCGCTGACTATAATTTTTGGCACCTTTTTTGATAACTTATATTAACTTATTTTTATCTTAAAAATATTATTAACTACAACTCCGACCCCAAATACTCAGGGGCCAATCGACGAAATGTATAGAAATCGGAAAAATGTTTATTAAATTGTTAGGTCGCCTATTTTTATTTATAATATTAAACTATTTTTTTCTATTCAATAGCAAATTCAAATCTTTTTTCAATGTAATATTTAATTGATTTATCTTAAGACTTCGTCTCTGTAATGCTCATATTATAATGATTTCAGTGGGTTTTAATTCGAATATAATGATTAGTGAGAAGTCTTCTGCACTTTGAGTGCCTGTACATTGCGGAGAGACACATTGTAAATAAGAGTGGTTTGCAGGAGAAGCTGGCGCACATGGCCATGCTACAGTACGCCACGGAGTCGGTGGCGTACATGGTGTCGGGCAACATGGACGCCGGCGCCACGGACTACCACCTCGAGGCCGCCATCGGCAAGGTGTTCGCCTCCGACTCGGCCTGGACCGTCGTGGACGAAGCCATCCAGATTCTCGGCGGCATGGGCTTCATGAAGGTAACTGTGCTGTTCACTTGCTACTACTTTTTCGAACATATTTCCAGATTTCTATTTAATGTTAGGTCCTCAGAACAATCACTTAGCAAATAGAAGGAGTGAAAGTATCTTTAAAATGTCCGCAGGCCACGTGACTTGTTTGTGTGGTCTCAAACTTCCTTTCCGACCTATAACATAACTACTAGCGGTAACTGTCTAGGTTTCATTTCACATTAAGCCGAAATCTCAAAATGTTCAACGAACTTCGTGTTACATACACACAGCACGTTGCTCGCGGGGTGGGGCGGCGGGGCAGGGAGGGACGGGGTAGGTGTGAGCTAGTTTGTCCTTGACCTAATTAATTAGTCTCTCCTATACAAATTCAACATTTTGGGAAATTGTTATTCAACATTTTGGGAATTCAACTTAATGGGATTCAACATTCTGAGAATTGAAGTCTCGGATGACAACTTTATGTGAAATCCACTCGATGCACGATGGTCCGAAAGGTCAAACTTAACCAAAATAAACTTTCAGCAAAAAAACCTGTTGTCTATCTTACGCGTTGATGATATGCTGTTTAATGTTTAGGCCACTGGTTTGGAGCGCGTTCTCCGCGACCTCAGGATCTTCAGGATTTTCGAGGGCACAAACGATATTCTGCGACTATTCGTTGCGCTGACAGGTAAGCTATTCTTTACTTAAACATAACATTTAAGTACGTAATCCACAGTGGAGTGAATGGATAGCTAAATATAAATTTAGTCTAAGTTACTTATAATTGCACCAAAAATATGGGTACCAATTTCCATGATGGTAGTAGTTTTTGTGTGAAAGCCTAACAAACTTACATTCTTGTTATAATAGTAGATAGACGTAGGTAGTAGTAGTTAGTCGTAGCTGTTTTTATTTGAACTGTAATATACAGTTCTAATGATGAATAATGGGGAATATCTTTCTATTGCGCAAGAAAACTTATGAACGATTGGCGCTAGATTAATTTGATCCAAAAGAGAAAGATTGGTTCAACAAGTGTATGTGACAGATTTCCCCACTTCCGTTGGTTCATATGTGTCAACATAAAGATATCGAAAAACGAAGGAGCGCGAGTAACGAGATCAATGGAGCCTTTGCGGTATGTTATGGAAAGCCAATTACGATTTTGACATTCATCCTAAAACAACATGTCACATGGTCCAAGAAGGTAGTACTTAATCTGGACGAGGTAATAATATTTGGTACGGTCTCGTAAAGGTATCCAGTTCGCGGGAGCGTCTCTGAAGGAGCTGCAGCGCGCGTTCAAGAACCCGACGGCGAACCTCGGGCTGATCTTCAGCGAGGCGGGCAAGCGGGCGTCGCGCGCCGTGGGGCTGGGGGGGCGCGGGGACGCGGGGCTCGGCGCGCTCGTGGCGCCCGCGCTGGCGGGCGAGGCGCGCGCGCTGGCCGGCGAGGTGGCCGCCTTCGGCCAGGCCGTCGAGGCCGTGCTCGTCAAGTACAACCGCGGCGTGGTCGAGCAGCAGTTCGTGCTGAACCGGCTCGCCAGCGCCGCCATCGACCTGTACACCACCGCGTGCGTGCTGTCGCGCGCCAGCCGGGCCGCGGCGCGCGCGCTCGCCGCCGCGCACGCGCACGAGGCGCTGGGCCGCGTGCCGCGCGCGCTCCGGGACGCGCTCGACGCGCCGCAGCTGCGCCACTACGAGCGCCTGGCCGCGCTCGGCAACCACGTCGCGCACCACGGCGGACAGACCACCATCAACCCGCTCGACGTCTGACCTCCTCCACGCCCCTCGCCACTCCGCGCCCCTCCGCTCCCGCACTAGAATCTACTTAGCTTTAAGTGTAAATGTCACGTAACTGTAAAATAGTTGTTATTTATTGCGAGTCGTTATGAATCTAAGTACCTATGTATTAAGAAATATATTTTTGTGAATCACAGAGATTTGTATTTATTGCGAGATGTTTAAAATTAAGCATTAAAACCAAGCAGGAAATGATAAATTTAGAAAGAGAGGACTTCAAACGGATAACAAATAAGGCGAAAATAAGTGTGATTGAATGAAGCGGTACGGTAGAATGAAATTAAAGTGCAGCAAGCCGGTTTATATACCTACTATTGTTCACCGAGTATATTAGGTGCGAATATAATCAAAGACGAGTTTCGATGCAGTTGCATGCGACGTGCTCACGAGTGGACTAGTAAAATAACCAAGGTAAGCTCGAACTTGTCTACGATTATATTCGCGCCTATATTCATTTTACAGTTTCATTATAGACCCTCCGTACATTTTACCTATTCTCGATGATTTTTTGGATAAATTTTAACCGCGGACTTCTAGCCTTTCGAAAATGAGAGCACTCCCAGTGCCATTAGATATCTCGTAACAACTTACGTTCTATTCCTGGGGGTGAAATATTTTCTTCAAATTCACATGGGACCACCCTTATGATTATTTACGCAACAAAAAAAGAATCGTTCAAATCGGTTCATAATCGGCGAAGATTTCGCAGAGAAAAGGGTACACCTCTAAAGTTCTACCCTTGGGGGTGAAATATTTTCATCAAATTCGCAGATCATCTTTGTGATAATACTTATTCAACCAAAAAATAATCGTTCATAATCGGCGGAGATATTACGTATAAAAAAGTTCATCCCCAATTTTCCACCCTTGGGGGTGAAATATTTTCTTCAAAATCGCATGAAACCACCCTTTTGATAATACCTATTCGACAAAAAAATAATCGTTCAAATTGGTTTATAATCGGCGGAGATATTGCGTATAAAAAAGTTCATCCCCAATTTTCCACCCTTGGGGGTTATTTTTTTTATTATTAAATTTAAATGGGACCACCCTTGAGGTATTACCTATACGCCGAAAAAAGATTTGTTCAAATCACACAAAAAAAACACACAGGACCTTCGTTAGACTATGTCGTGAGTACAACAAAAAATGATCAAATCTACTATATAAAAATAAGTCTGGTTTTCCTCCCTGACGCTATTACTTCAGAACGCACGAACCGATTTCCACGGTTTTGCATTCGTTGGAAAGGTCTCAGGCTCCGTAAGGTTTATAGTAAAGAAAATTTAACCTTTTCACCGCCAATGTCTTATAAATCAGACACATTCGACAAGTGATTTTGTAATTTATGATTATAAGAGCAGAATTCAAAATCGTGAAAAGGAAATTAATCTTCTGGCGGCCAAAAGGTTAAGAAAAATTTTAACAGAAAAGCGGGAAAACGAAACGAAGCTATCTGGTGGCGAAACGGAGTTCGCCGTGTTTGATAGTCAACTTTTATTATTAGGTCGGGTATCCAAGATACAAAGGTAGGCAGTGTCTTTTTAATTTAGCCTTCCTCGATAAATGGTCTATTCAACACAAATAGAATTTTTCAATTCGAACCAGTTGTTCCTGCGATTAGCGCGTTAAAACAAACAAACATTTCTGCTTTATAAAATTAGTATAGATTAATAATGGTATAACACGTTAGGATTCTATCTAGAATGTCAAAAAAAAAATGGCCATTAACTCCCAGGTCGTATGAAAAATATAGCGCTAAAATCTTTATTGCAAGTAAACCAAATAAAACAATAGGTATATTAAACGTATTTTTAAGTTTATTTTCCGGACAGAAATAACATCAAATTAGCCGCAAAAATATTGGACATAAAATCTTGGTATGATTTCATGATTTTTCCACAATAATAAAGTACCTACTAACATACAACTTTCTAATCCAGGAGTTATCCAAGACTATAGTCTTTCTCTTCTGAATATCTAAACTATGTCCAATATTTTTAACCCTTCGTGTATTTCGTAGAGGTCTATCTACATCATAACAAAAACCTATATAAATGTGGCTGTTGTAATAAAACATTCGCATTAACATTACAACAGGACAAAGTTTTCTACAGATATTTACAAAGCTAGAGTACAGGATGGTCAGGTGTCGGGTGTCAGGTGTCGTGTGTCGGGTCAGACGTCGAGGTGTATGGCGCGGTCGTGCGCCCTGGCGTTGACGTGTCGCAGCGTGGCGCGCGTGGCGGCGGCGGGGCCCACGCACACCGTCAGCGGCAGCGCCTCGCTGCGACGCCGCGCGTACAGCGCCTGCAGGCTCTGCTCCCACTGCACCGGCCGCACCAGCTGCAACATACGTACTCATTTATTCTTTTAATTTCTGGATGGATCTGTTGGCTATTGGATGCATTCTACTGCTTATGTATGGTGCTGGTCCACTGCAAGATGAACCATTAAGTCTTTGACCTCACGAATCGTGTTTCGATGAGACAAAATATTTCGGAAGGATTTCCATTCCAACAGAAACAAAACTAAAACAGTTATGGCATCAGTATGAGTAGCATTTATACCTGTTTGGGTAGTTGAGTCTTGATGTGTTTAGCGTCGCGATAGGGCTTGGCGTCGACGTTGGAGATGACGGGCAGGCGCGGCGCCGCCACGTCGCACAGGTCGAGCGCGGCGCGCAGGGGCTCGCGGGCCGCCTCCATCAGCGGCGTGTGGAAGGCGCCCGCCACCGCCACCCGCGCGCTCCGCCGCACGCCCCACGCGCGCCCCTCCCGCTCCACCCACGCTATGGCCTGCGCAGGGCCCGCCAGCTCATTTTATTTATTTGTCTTAGGAAAACAAACAGCTGTAACTACAACTACATAAATAATGGAAATAACATTTGTACAAGGTAGCCTAATCAGTTTTCACAAATAAATATAATTGGTTAACAATGCCAATAGTTTAACTGTAGGTTATATAAATTCATGTAATTGGAATGTAAAAATTATTACGTATTTTAACAAATAAAGGTGGAAGAAAAACCATAAACGAAATATGAATACAAATGTTAAATCAGGTGTCATCAAAGAAAAGAGCCGCCATAGACCTTTTAAACATGGCTATTAGTATTAAAAAGGTCAATATCCATTTGTTAGTCAATAAGTTTATTGAAAGCATTTGCAGCACGGATAAAATAACTATTCTGTCGGTAGTTGGTGGGTGTGTACCCAAGGAACATCGAGGATGGCCGGACGCCGAGGATTAGTTGATGCTGGTACCCTTAAACGAATATTACCCAATAGTTCAGAACAATCTATATCACCGTTTGCTATTTTAATTAGAAAGTCGATATCTTCTATATTTCTCCTGATCTCTAGGGGAAGCTTGTGATGCCTCTTGCAGCGTAAATTATAAGTTGAGTCTGATATAACAGTCTTGTATTCAAGGTATTTTAAAAAACGTCTTTGGATAGCTTCAATTCGAGATATATATACAACATACCTCCCGTTCCAAACCTGCGACGCGTAATATACGTCGGACAAACGAACAATATAGAATTTTTATAGCCTTTATATTATTTATGTGCTTACAAGAACGTATAACGAATCCTAATGTTTTGGATGCCTTACCAACGATAGAAGTGATATGTTTGTCATATATAAGTTTAGGGTCTTGGATAACACCTAGATCCCTCATTTCATATGTTCTTGACAGGCACTGGTCGTCAATACTATATAAGAAAGGCATGAATGAGGATTTACGTGTAAATGATAAAATTTTGAAACGTTTAGATCCAGTTTGTTGGTTTTACAGTATTGATCAAATCTGCAAAGATCACTGTAAGCTCTGGCAGTCACTAACACTATTGATTTTTTTCATGATCTTCATGTCATCTGCGAAGAGAACGATCTTAGAAGACTTAAAGCACATACGTTTATGTAAAGCACAAAATAACATACATTGACTTCTGTTTTCAACGTAGGACGAACCAACGGAGTAGATCGCCATGGATTCCGGCAGAATGCAATTTTTGCAATAGTCGAACATGATCGATTTTGTCGAAGGCCTTACTGTAATCAGTGAAAATAACATCTACCTGACCTCCTGCGTCCATCCCGGCAGTTATATAGTCATGTGTAAGCAAAAGGTTGGAAGTTGTAGATTAGTCTTTTCAAGAAGCCGTGTCGCTCGGGCAAAAACGTCGTTCTTAATGATGCATACACTTGATCATAAATAATGCTTTCGAATACTTTGGCAAAAAGGCAGAGCTTTGATATCCCTCGATAGTTTTCAATGTTTGTTGAATCTCCTTTTTTTCGTATAGGTGTAAGAACGCAGATTTCCATAATCTAGCCAGCCAGTGATACAAGATATACCTACTTACAGGTACGAAGGTACGTCTACTTTAAATTTATTACATTTCGAATAGCAAAAGTGTTGTGATAATGTAATTGACCCAAAGGAACGCCTATAAAATATTTATTCGGTATAAGTAGTGGGGATTATGAAAGAAACTTACAGCTTCATCACCGCCGATGACCTTGCAATTAGGGTAGAGATAGTTGGCGATCTGGCAGACAGGTTCGTGGGGCAGGAGAGTGGCGGCGTGTTCCCTGGCGGCGGCGAGCGCGGCGGAGAGGCGCGCGTCGGCCGCCAGCCACACCGTGAGCAGCGCGCCGGGCCGCGCCGCCGCCGCCGCCGCCATGGCGGCCGCGCGCACCTCCACCAGCCGCAGTGCGCGCTCCAGCGTCAGCGCGCCCGCCCACGTGAGCGCCGCCACCTCGCCCAGGCTGAACCCGGCCGCGGCCGCGCAGCGCTCCGCCGCGCCCGGCCGCGCGTCCCGCAGCGCCGCCGCCGCCGCCAGGCTCGTCACCACCACGCACTGCTGGCACCGCGCCGCCACCTCCTCCTCCGGACCCTCTACACACACCCGGGCCACGTCCCACCTAATCGTGCACATTATACATATTATAAATCAGTATTTTGCCCTTTAACAGAGCATCTGTGGTCTAGTAGTCCAGTACTTGAATTGCAATCGGGAGTTTGCGGGTTCGAGACCTTTTGTATGGACGCGTATCCAGCATACCAAACCTGCATACCAGAAGGTGTGTGCAACCTATAACAGTTATAGGCTTACCCCGGGTTAAATATGCGTGAAGAACCGTGGGCAAAGTAAAAAGCGTGAATCTATATCTATATGTATAAAAGAAAGTCGTGTTTGTTACACTATTTATAATTCGAGAAAGGCTGAACCGATTTGGATGAAAATTAGTGGGGAGGTTGCTTAGAACCATGAGATGGAGATAGGATACTTTTTATACGGACTGTTTTTTATAGTTTATATGAAATACTTAAACTACCCGAGTGAAATCGCGCGGCGTCTGCTAGTAATACATAAAAGAGAGTAGTGTTACTTATAAGTATTACGAGTATTTCTAAATCAAGAACGTCTGAAACGATTAGGTTAAAAATGTTGGAGATCCCGTTGTCACCCGTCATGCACCACCAATGGCCACAGAAGGGGTTTTAGTCGTTATGAGTCTGACATAACCCAGTCTCTCCCCTGGGCGGATGGGTACTCATAACGGATTTCCCCTTCAAAATAAAAAAGGTATATAATTACTATATAATATTAGAACATAAAATACACATTTCTATCACTTCAAGATGTTTTCCATTATTTCCTGTTTCTGTAAATGTCAGCTCTACTTTTACTATCTAGGAAGTAGGATATCAGAAAACTTCCAACTGATACTGAAAGTGTGTTACCCGTTAAATGAGTAGAATTTTTTTTTTTTAATCACTATGAACAAGCGTTTGACCACCATCCTGCCTGATGTTAAGCAGCGATGTGGTCTACGATGGAGCACACTTGTTCAGTAGGTACCTATTCACCCGCGACTTGAAGACCTTCAAACTATACTGCG
>SJJU01003288.1:0-13385 GCA_012932125.1 Conopomorpha cramerella
AATTCCTCTGATGTTGGTGAGGTGCACTTTGAATTTTAAATTATTTATATTAAAAATTTTAAATTATGGCCTGGCCACACTAGCGATTACACAGTACAGTTGTATAGAGAAAGATTCCTTTATTGAAGTTGTTTAAAAATAGAGAGGGTAACCCTCTTTTTTGACTTTCTTTGTCAGATTTTTCCTATGCTTACACATAATTACATCAAAAGGGTAGTAGACCAGTTTCTTGGCAGATTGGTCCTGCATATGAATGAAAGTAATATATTTATTCATCATATTATGATGGTACTCACCCTAAAACTTCAGACGCAAAGTCATATACATCCTTGGCAGGTGGTATGTCTAAAAGTTTTTTCCCCATCCCTACAAACTGTGAACCCTGTCCAGGAAACAGCAGTATAGTGGTATCACGTGGGTCTGTTTTTGGGTGCAAGTCAGTAACGTCTCTTCCTGCACGTGAAGTGTACGGCTGTGTAGCCCACTCCAGTTCACCTTCACCAGCTGTTGACTCACTGAAAGCACTGGCATCTTCGACCAATGCCCTCAGCGGGCTCTCTCTGTCCAAGGGTGTATCACCCCCCTTTCCGCCTGAAGCCGTGCGTCTTCCATCCACTGTCACACCAGCTCTGCTACGATGCCAAACCCTAAGACACCATCTGCTCCACGCCATTTCTGGACAAACAATAGGTAATTATTTTTGTTATCAGGACCAAAATTTGTGTGTCTTTGAGACCTATGGGCTTTAGGGAATGCAGGTGGTATATTACAAGATTTCAGAACATTCAATAACTATTAAATTGCAAATTAAAAAAAAAACCCAATTTTAATGGTTTGTGTCGTCATGTTGTGTCCTTTTCATACCCCACTTGAGCCCCCACTCGACTTTTTGTCCTCACTTTCAACCACCATTTAATAAGCAGATTTATTCACACAACATGTGTTTCATTCTTTTATTTGATACCCCATCTGGACATATTTACTCAAGTAAAATTTAAATTAAATAACTTTTGAGTGGGTGAACCATTATCAATCAAAAATAGCTCATCAAATCAGATTAAAAAAAAATTGTAATAGCTTTATTAGTTGAGTTATGATGCCACAGACAGACACATGTAACACCCCTCGTTTTTATTCTACTATCTTTGGTGTACAGTTTCGTTATCCATGCTTATATAAATAAGGTTAGTGTGGGTAAGAGCATCTGTTCGTGATAATTTCCATTTAAAGAGTATAGTTTTTGAGACTGACATTCTGAAAGAAGATTTATTTTTTGACTCGAGCTAAATAACATAGATATTGCTAGTGGCCATATTCTAAAAGGGAATCTTTTTACAACCACGTATTTTTGTCAAAAAAAAACTTTTTTTTAAATTTTTTTTTATGTATTTTTGACCATTTTGGTGAAAAAAAATTTTGCATTTGAATGGGACCTTTCCATTATAGTCCAACCGAGTTATGTTCCACTGAAGTAAAAATAGAAAGTATTAAGTTGAATGGTAAGTTGGACCCTCAGTGAACATATTATTGTCTCTACAATTTTTTTCATCACGTTAAACGTGTAACCTATAAATGACATCGTTGGGTACCTGAAACGAACTACGAATCTGCGCCGCATGACCGTAGAAATTAAACATTATAAATTAGACTATATACTTACATTTACTATATAGGTTAGGATAGGCTAAATGTTATGTACCTAATCCAAAGAAACAATCTATACATCCAACGTACATATGACGAAAAAGTTCACAGTAGCAAGGTATATAAGGCACAGTGAGTACACCGAGAACTTCTCGAGAACTATGAATACACAATATAGAAGGAAAAGAAGTGGAAAACAACAAAACGGCACCGGAACAAAATCAAAATATTTCAGAATCAGAGATTGACATCACTGACAGTTGATTAAAAAAAATACAACCATGAGGCGATAGGAAACTTTCTCTTGGGCCGTAAAATATTTTGGCACTGATGTCTCACTTACATTCAGCGTATTAAAATAACGAATGGGTAGCGCTACCCCATGTCTAAACATAATTTAGCATTCAACAGCCATATATTAAAATAAAAAGTTTGTAGGCGTAAAAATAGGGCGCTGACCTGCGAATATTATCAGCTGTGCTCTTACTCGTGACTACTGTCCGTACTCCAGCGATATACCTAGTATTATAAATACTTAAAACAAATAATCCAGTACCTACAACATGACATGCATGACTGTATATTTTTATACTACCATACAAGCTGTATGGCTGTACAAGGGCAGGCCTTGCCTTTCCTAGAAAGGATCAAACTATGAAAAAAAAAAAACAAACTGTCACCCACCACACAACTGCAAAGGAAAGTGGAAACACCACACCATACAAACGTTGAAATAAATACCTAACCAAAAGGTAAAAATAGTTAATAATCGACGAAGGTGAAAGTAAATTTGAAGTGTTTTTGTGCTGGACCAGGAAAGTAAATTTGTAAGTATGTTTAAGTAAATATTTTACCAAGCTTTGATTTTCTAATGTTAAAATGTAAATAGAATGGCTATATAGTCTGTTGTTTTATCGTAGTTGTAAACCTTTGTGCTATTGTTTAAGTCCTTTCAGCACATTAATTTAAATACTTGTATTTGTATTCCCATTTGAGTTAAGTTTAAATGGTATGAGTTTGTTGCAGAACAAATAATGGCTCGTGGTCAACAGAAACTTCAGTCGCAGGCGAAAGCTGCGGAGAAACAGAGCAAATTGAAAAAGCAGCAGGGACACAGTGCCAATGATCAAAAGAAGGCAGCCCAGAAAGCTTTGGTTCATGTTTGTGTTGTGTGCAAGGTTTGTATTGTTTATTTTATACACATTCAATTTATTCATGATCACCACTTGTGTCTACAGTTTATTTGTGTACATCTTGTTTTTTATTTTTCACCTGATTCAGGGGGCTTTGGGTAATAATGAATTTGTGGTCAATTACATGGAATGCCAAGCAAGGCAGTCCTTGCGAGTTTGTAAGAAAATTAAGTGTTTTATTTTCAGTAAATCCTGTAAACATTTAATTTAGATCTATGCATGAAAACAATGTGAGAAACCCTGCACATCAAAGAATGTGCAGATCCTATAGAGGTGAGAGGCCCACTGCCCCATTGCATCATCTTCATGAATTTTACGTTGTTATAAATTATAGTAGGAATTATTCTAGTAGTATTGGAAATGTCTAGTGGTCTTAAAGGTTTCACCAACATATGGGATAAAGTGAGGATGTGTTGTATATGTAACTAATTGAACCTCAGGGATCAAAAACTTCAGTAGTCCTGTCTTGGGACACCTCGGACTACACCAAAAAACTTATTAATTTTTAATAAATTTAATTTTCAGGCACAAATGCCCGACCCCAAGACCTACAAACAGCACTTTGAAAATAAACATCCGAAAAATGATTTACCAGAAGATTTAAAATCAATCTAACATTAAATTACTTATTATGGTCACCTGTCTTGAATCACCATATAATATTGTACATTTATTATTTTTCGCATTTTCTTAAGACTTGTGTAATTCTCCTGTTTACGTTTCGGAAGGCAAATCCTTTCACTAGAATAAATAATATAAGTGATCTTTTAAAAAATATGCCTTTGATACTGTGTAAAGTCCCTTCTGTCGGATTTCCTAGAATCTGCTAAAGATTCTCAGCTGGAGGAGAGTGGTGACTGAGTTATGTCAAACTCACACAATTTGAAACCCCTCCAGAGACAATTGATGGTGTATATCTGACTTTTGAATACTATAGGGCTATGTTCCTCCAGGAAAATTTCCTAAGAACATGTGCCATTCTGAAATAATCCTTTTACACAAAAAAGGAATTCCAGCTAATTGTGTTTTTCGAAAACCATAATTAATTAGATTTTCCCTCTTTTGTATTTTTTTCACAAAATGGAAACCTTAAAATATCGCTTTATCTTCGAGTACAAGTTCCACCGTGGCACCAGTGCTCCAGAAACGGCTTGAAGGATTAATTATGTGTATTAGCCGTAGAACCGATGACCGTTGGGGAAAACGAGTTCTCGAGTGGAGACCGCGTCTCGGCAAACGAGTGTAGGACGCCCTCAGGCAAGGTGGACTGATGATATACGCAAGATGGCTGGCAGAAGCTGGATGCGAGAAGCCGAAAACAGATCACAGTGGCGTGCAATTGGAGAGGCCTATGTCCAGCAGTGGACAAGTTGGGCTGATGATGATGTATGTACTGGCGTCGCAAAAGGAACACGGTGCGTTTTTGGTTGCGTGTTTTAAGCCACTTGATGCAAGTTAGGAAGGTGAAAGAGCTTGAAAGGCGGGTACCTCACGAATTGAGCGAAGAAAACCGATTGTCGCGCGACGTCTGCTGCTTTCCATTACTCAAACGGAACAATAATTAAGATATTACCTGTGATGAAAAGTGGATCCTGTACGAAAATCGTAAACACTCATCGCAATGGCTGAACCCTGGTGAACCAGCCGAATCTTGCCCCAAGCGAAAATTTACTCAAAAAGTTACTTGTAAGCGTTTGGTGAACTAGTGCCGGTGTCGTTCATTATAGCTTTCTTAAATCTTGTCTGACGATTACGTCTGATGTCTATTGTCAGCAACTGCAAACCATGATGGAAAAGCTTGCTGTTAAATAAACAAGATTGGTTTGGACAGACGGCTTCCAAATTAGAGGAGCTTCAATTGGAATGTCTAAGACAACCACCATACTCTCTGGACCTTGCTCCAACAGATTACCATTTTATCGAAATTTGGATAAATTTTTGCAAGGAAAAAAATTCAATTCCGATGAGAGTCCAAACCACCTTCAAAGATTTCGTCGATTCCTGTCCGAATGTTTTTTTTAGTAAAGGGATCAATGTAATACCTATAAGATGGCAGTGGTGTAGGTATAGATAGCAATTTGATTAATCAAAAATATTTTATTATGAAAAAATCGCCTTTATGCTCCACCGTAGATCACATCCATTCTGGCAGGATGGTGGCCAAACACTTGGTCACTGAGCAATAAAAAAACAGGTAGGTACATCATTGTACAAACTTTATTTAATAGCCTCAAAATTGACAGTATCTATTTTTTCATCCATCACAAGGATCTATTTTTCTTGGGTAAAATTCCACTGGTTCTATAGACTATAATGTCATTGAACAACATCGCTTTCTGTTAATCAGGAACATAATATGACTATATCTCCTTTCTCTAGGAAAAACAAATGGAACATACTCATTTAATACTCTTTTATGCGAGGAAAAGGTTATTGGATACATTACTACTCAATGAGGCTAGGTTACAATTGACATGCATCGCCCCACTAAAACTGTATATGGTTTGGCATGGGATCCAGTACAGCTGATGTCACTAAGTCCACAACCGACCCTGGCCCCTGGGTCCATCCTACCAGCGTACCTACAAATTTTCACATTTTCTCATAGGTTTGTGTGTGCCCGCAAGTACTGCAAACGCGGGAATAGTTGTCTGCATTCGCGTCATAGTTCTCGTCACCCCATACGTGTTCGTGTTGCGGAGTGTCGCGCGCAAACAGACTGCCGCGCACGGTCATGCGAAGCGCGCGCAGCTCTTTGGCGTACTTCCGGTCACGGGCAGTCTCGCGCTTGGCGTCCCGGCGCTCGCGCTCCGCCTGCAGGCCGGCCGGGCCGCCCCACACCAGCTCGGCGCGCTCCCGCAGCTGCGCGCGCAGGTACAGCCGCATGGGCGCGGCGCGCGCGCGGTGCGGGTTGCGCCGCGTCACGCAGCGCAGCGCAGGCTCTCTGGAGTCCAGGTCGCAGTCTTGCAATAGGAATTCTGCTTTCGCCTCTGTGCGGGGGACCAATCCGTGTGCATCCTCGTCGTCCCTGTAATCACACGTAGTTCATTAGCATCAGTACATAATATACGTCGCCTCCCGCTGTCTGTCCCTATGTAGGTAGGTATGCTTAAATCATTAAAACTATGCGACGGATTTTAGAGGAAGGTTTATATGTATAATACGCATAATAATATTCATCATTCACCACCAATAATCATTCAAGGCCAAACTTAAAGAACATCTCCTTATGTCGTCAGATTAGTTACTGCTTATAGTTATGTATTAAGATACTTATGCCATAATTATGTATATTTTTAAGATACTTATTTACTCTTATTATTTTAGTACTAGGTTAGAACATGCTCGACCGGATAGCGATACACACTACCCATTACACTATATGTTATGTTCCGTTATATATGAATTAGGTTACCTAGAAGAAATCGCTCTGAGCGATAAGGTCGCCATTTGCAATATTACCATTGTTAGTTTTACATTTTGTAATGTACAGTGTGCAATAAAGTTCATTAATTCATTCACCAATACGACATAGCCAGGCACCTTGAAGTCAGGCTAGCTGGACAATTAAGTTTTCAGTGATTTCTACCCTTAAATGTGACGCCATAAATTCAACGTTATTGCCGACACAAATTTCGTCACTAAAACTTAATAAAGAAACTGTATTAGAAAACGCTCCCGTTAATCAGATTCAGAAGTGTCGGCCAGTAAGTTTTTTCGAAAAATCATGTTGGCTGGACACTGTATCTCAAAACTTTTGCTCTATGGCTGTCACAAATATATGTGACGGCCGTTGATTACAAAAACTTGTCAAAATCACTTCCATTGCGGAGATTGAGTAACCAGCAAAAAGTCGTTTTTCAAACCGGCTGGCTGGATACTTTTCAACCGATTATCTGAGCCTCCGAAGCGTCGCAAATTCTGAAGTAAGGATGTTTAGCCGTCACATAAAGTGCCCTATTGACCTGTTCAAATCTGACCTATTTTGAAGTTTTGTCCAGCCAGCCTGAGCCACATAAACTTTCATGTTTATACAATTAAGTGGTATAGTTAATTTACTAATAGTATAGACAGATTTCTGTTACCTGCATGAATCACAGACGTCATAATCAAATGTATCAAGCAAGTAGGAGGTGTCAAAGGGTAAATGGCAGTCGCCACAAATAGGACGCTCAGCGCGGGTGCGCGGCGGAGCGACGGGAGGCGCTGCGCGGCGCGGGGGCGGCGGGGCCTCTTCTTCCTCCACGAGGAATCCTCCTCCTGAGTCCAGCAGCCGTTTCTGCCCTACTACCAACATTGGTGGGGCATTACCAATGTGTCTGAAATATTGGAATCATGTAAAGATAAAAATACCTACCTACTATCAGTAGGTAGGTATTTTTAATTTGATTATGTGGTTGCATGTAAAATAAATATAATAAGCTCTGCAGCACATATCATGAACGGTTAACAAATATAGCCTGTAAATGTAACGGTTCTTGTCGAAACCTTGAATGCACTGTTTGTTGCTCATAAAACATGTATGAAAAAGTTAATGTTAAATAATTAATGTAAAATTTTTAAGAATTGGTACCTCAATTTTTTTCCAATAATGTACAACACTATCAGTCTAGGCTACACATATCAATAGACCCGTCAGAATTGCTTCTTAGGTGTCACCAACTAGAGTACTTAAATCTTGGTTTGTGTTGTAGAATTACACCACTCTGCTCCACTAAGCCAAAACACAAGAGGGGGCGAGGTGAAAAAAAAAATTGAGGATATAAACTGTCCCACTGAAGTAAAGTGCAGAAGATTCCTATAATGCATAGAATACTTATACTGCAATGAAATCTAAATCTGTTTAAATGGCTATCCTGCAGCAATGCACAATGTCAAAAGTTAGCTAGATATTTATCTTCTAAAGATTTTTTTGTTACATATCGATGGTTTGGGGTAAATAGGGTATAAGCAACAAAAACGTAAATGTGCAGGAGAGCCGTTTAAAGTTTCAAAATGACTAAAATGTAGATAACTTTTTTGTTTATTAACAGATTGTTATGAAATAAAGACCATTGAACTTTGAAAAAATCTGTCTTTTCGTCAACATTTATAAAAAGCAAAACAAAAAGGTCTCAAAACTGGTTGTTTAAATCAAATGACAAAAAAAAGTGTGGATAAATCATCAAGGGCATAAGCGACTATAAAAATCGACTTAGAGCTATGGGAGTGAGCTCATGCGATAGAGAAAAAAAATCTAAGTAGGATGGCATTCATAACTCAATTTGGCCCAAAATGTCGCTTATGTCACCCTATTTACCCCGAACCGTCGATATGAAGTACTTGTTAGTAGGTACATTCTGAGAAGTTCCCTATTTTTTGTATGAAACATTAATCGTGGATGTGGGTAGGTTGATAAGTTTTTTTGTACAATTACTTAGAGCAGCAGTCACATACCTAGTAACTGTCTAAATTGGCATATTAATTGAATACCAAAATTACTCACTTATCAGGTACTGTTACTAGCCGTGCTTCTCGTAATGCCTTCGCTTTAGCGCGCTGCCGTTCGGCTCGAGCGCGCTGTGCTGCTGTCAGCTCGTTCTGTTGGCTTTCTGGTGATTGTGAGGTAACCCCACTTGGCTCCATAGTAGTTTCATAGACTTGCCTTTACGACAATGTTACTGGTTATTGGATACAGATTATTATGGAAACAGATTCAGTTTGATTCTCTACTCTATAATAATAATAACAACAACTGTAAATAAACATGCAGTGAACATGACGTCAATAATATTCTATTGATGATATTGACGTAGTATTGACATGGTAATTTTTTATTTCGTGCAGAATAAACATGCAAAGGCGTAAGCTATTCAGCCAAGTTTGGTGTTTGTGTCTTTTCCTTATTATGTGACATTCGCCAATGTTATAAATCATCTGAATAAAAGCCGATAATTTGCTTTTCCTCTTTAATTTGCCCCTGTATAAATAGCTTTTTGCGATTAACGACTTATTGCGTGGAAGGGTCGAAATATTTTCCGCCCCTTGTTGCGTAGCAGGCTATTTTTGGATCTAAACTATCAAATTGGTAGTAAAAGCGACAGTTAAGATCTAGAAGTACATCAAATTCCATACAGTTTGAAGTGAAACAGACACACTGAATAAGGTACGCGGTATGCAAGTCTAGTTGTGTTAAGTCAGAGGCAGATTTATCTGAAGACGTGCGAGTCTACTTGCTATTGCCTCCGTCTATTTGCGTCTCTTGCTATATTGGTCTATCAGTATTGATGACACTTCTTCTGTCACTAAAATATGAATAAGGTACGGTTGTCATAATATAATGGTTTTCTGTCCCTGTGGCTATATCATTTGCATAGGAAAAATGACCCAATTTTTTTAGGGGAATAATAAAATGAGCGAATAAAAAATATCATAGCGACTGATGATGAGGGACTGTTTTACTAACTTGATCGGAATTCATTTGAGTAAGCGAAAAATTAACTAAACTAACGACAAATATTAATTTATAATAAATCCAGAACGAGCTTACAAAAAGTGGCTTGTGATTAATATATTTTATGTATTAACCCAGTTGTTACTGAAACTATTTTTTATCTCATATCCCAGTGATTTTTTTATATTGTTACCTTGATGTAATTAGAAAACGAAAAAAAATAGTGAAAAAAATCCGACTTTTCTGGAAAGCTGGAAAATTTTTGATCTTTTTAACGATCAGTAGTAACAGGCGAGTAGGCTATTGTTCATACAAATACCAAGACATCATTTTATCAAATTCTAAACAAAGAAAACGGCATTGTATTTCTGAAACAAGCTTTATTACGTAATAATAAATATTATTTGTAACAAATTTCATTTATGCTGAGGTATGATAGGCTGCAAAACATGTTTTCGGGTGTAAATGGATTGTACATTTTTGACAAGTGAAGTTGGTATTTTTTTTGCATAGTATGCATCGAAGCTGCGCGTCATTGTATATAACTAAATGGTCAATTTTATCGTAGCGTGAAGCTTCCCTGAAATTCCGAGGGGTGGGACAAGGACCGCGCTTGTAATTTTTTTTGTGTGTTTCTAAAATACCTCTTGCAACTGACCTCCGAAACATTAGGTAGTCGTACTCTCCTCCATTCATTTTATAAAGTTGCCACGCATTGTGAGTAGCCATGTCTAAACAGTGACAAAACAATGAAAAATACCATTTCTTGCCACGAATAGAAGTTCGATAAAGCCCAATGTTTTGGTCAGACCTGTCGACTCCTCCCATGTTTTCATTATAACTTTTTATTAGTGCAGGTTGATCGATGAGAACATATTTTTTCTGCTGCTGCGAGAATCGTTTGGCTTTCTGTAAGGGCTCAATGGATTCGGAATTGGAGGCCACGGTCACCACACTATTGTCGTTCCATTTGCAGACCAAAATATGTTCTGGTTGACTGGACTGAAACTTAAAAGTGCCTCTTTCTGTCTTCTTGAAATCTTTATTGGAAGGTAAAGGACATTTTTTTGTACGGTCCTCGCGAATTGTGCCAGTGGCTTTGAGTCCCCTATTTTTCAATTCGTGAAATAAAGCAATAGAAGAAAAGAAGTTGTCAAAGAATAGGTGACAGGGCGCACCTGGGTGGCGAAATTGTAAATGATCAGCGAATCGTAAAATAACACCAGCTCCCAATCCTAACTGACGATATGCCGATGGAATAATTGATGTATGACCTTGGTACGGATCAAACCACAGTACATATCCTAATCTAGTCGCACCAACCCAGAATTTATACCCCCAACGTATTGGTTTCCCGCGTATAAACTGCTTACAACTATGCCCCCCGTAGTAAGGTACCATTGCTTCGTCAATACTGTACATTTCCTCTAAAGGTGCCATATTTAGGAATGTTTCATTTAGCATATCGAAAAGTGGTCTCAACTTTGCAAATTTATCTCGTTCCGTAGTTATCTGAGTATTGTCACAACAGTGAAGATGGGTCATAATAAATGTAAATCGATCTCTTGACATGGCATTGTAAATAATACCAAACTCAGTGTCTGATGATTTCTCCCAATACATGTATCTACGAGGAACTACGACGTATCCACTATAGAGAAGAATAGCAATAAAACACTTCATTTCACTCGTTGTCACATTACCCACTTTGTTCTTTTGATCCGCGTAAATATTCGAATATTTGACCAATAATTCGATAACAACTTCACCAAATGTACACTCAAAATAATACAACGGTGATTGAAGGTATTTTGGCCCATGGTTTTCTTGCCATTGTGGTCCCTCAAGTGGATTATGGCGATTTCTCCAAGTATATTTTTGGTCTCTTTGTACGTTTGGATCAACAAACGGTATGATTAGAGAGCTACTAGCGGAGACTAAACCAGATGTCGATGGCTCAGGTTGACGAGCTTCTTCATTGTGTATTTCCTCTGTACTACGACGTCTTTTTGCTAATGAAGACAGAGGTAAACTATCCTCATCGCTGTCAGAGGACATGTATTCCACCTCTGCAGGAGCGCGCAGCTGTGACCCTGTAAACAAGATCATTATAAATACTGTGATAAGCCATGTAAATGTAGAAAAATATTTAGTTAGTCATATCCAACCTGGAAGATTATTCAATGTTACGACCTCCTCATCACCCGAATCCTCGTCTGTGATATCAGCATTCGCGTTATCCGGTGGTAAAATGGTGATACTTCTTGGAAATAAGGTTTCGTCATCAGACTGTTCCAAAACATCGATAATTTCATCGAGAGACAATGGTTTAGTTTGCCTTGACCTGAAAGTTTATATACATCCCTAAATTACTACCGATCGTTATAAAGACAAGTAAAGAAAACACTATAGTTTGTTAGGAAATATGTTAAATAAAATAATCCTTCTTTTAGAAATTTGTTAGGCAGACTGTATACTAAAAAAAAAAACACTTACAACAAATAACTCTATCTATATGATCTGTTTTAACTTACCTCTTTGAAGACATTGTTGTAGTTAATCCCGTTAATTCAATACAAAGCACAAAAAGAACTTCAAAAAGTAAGAAAAATTTAATAACGTGTGCACTAATACACTTCCAAAATATCACTGCAACAATTGATAAGCACTTAGCGTCACGACTGCACTCAAAAATATTTTTAAATTGAGGGTACTTGACACCACATTTTTCGATCTTTATAACGATCGGTCGTTATAAGTGGGTTATAAATCTAGCCGGGCGCCTCAATTACTAAGTGGGCGACTGGAATTACAAAGAGGACGACTTCAATATAAAAAACAGACGATTTTTAAAATTGAGGTATTACATAACGAACAACTAAAAAAATCACTTTAAGCAAAGTTTTGTAAGCTGCTATAATAATGATTATTAGTTATTGATATATTGATATTAATAATGTAAGCTCACAGTACTCAGCTCATTATAGTTTTTTTCAATGTCATAAGTCAATTTGATACATTTCATCCATACTAATATTATAAAGCTGAAGAGTTTGTTTGTTGAATTGAATCTCAGGAACTACTTCTTTTTGTGTTGAATAGACCATTTATCGAGGAAGGCTTTAGGCTATATAACATCACGCTGCAACTATAAGAAGCGAAGAAATAATGGAAAATGTGACAAAAACGGGGAAAATTTTTCATCGTTGCGTGCGCTGCGAAAACGGTTCAAGATAGCAAAGATATAAGTATATATATGTATGACAGAATTATTCCTCTTGAAAGGATCTAAAAAAATCTCCGCGGCAGTATATGTCTATCTTTTAAGATTAAGTTACTAGAACCGTTTTTAAGGTAATCAAATTTGGTCGAAATTAATGCATTATTTGTTATCTCTATTATATGAAAATGAATTGATGTTAATTAGTATCGCTAAAATCGATTTGGTTAATTAAAGCCTTGAATTTCAAGTGGAAGTCCAGGAAAGGTTTAAAAAATGTATTTCTTCCAATAAACGAGCTGCAAAGTCGACTTCCTATGGCAAAACAAATGTTTGCAGGGGACAGCTTGTTTAAGATAAAACGCCGCCCAACATAAATAAATAATTGGTCAAATGTTGAAAAAAATGCAGGACTTAATGTTGACGCTGAAATAAATATCAGGTCGCTCAAATATTATGAAGCTTCTCATTTTGTATATTGAGTAACTCAAATTAATGTTTTGTAAGTTGCTGTTCTGTTGATTTCTCGTCGCTCGCAGTCAGTCGCCCACTTAGTAATTCTATAACCTAAATTTGTTATTTTTGTTATTCAAAACTTTAATTTACGGTCACTCGTTTAAATACTACCCTATTGTTACAATGACACATCCGACTTTATACTTCTGACGTCGAGTATTGTGAAATAAAAAGTGAAGTAGAGGCCTCTTCTAAGCGAATATCCACGCATCACTAAAGGGATGAGCCGGTGTTTGAATCCTATAGTGGTGATTTTAGATGATTCAAACACCTTCTGGTATGCCAGTTTAATTAAGATGTTGTGCTTCACTGTATGAGCGTTGCGTAGCGTAGACTCTCCAAATGAGAGCCGTTGGGGCACACTTACATACATACACTT
>SJJU01003289.1:0-35105 GCA_012932125.1 Conopomorpha cramerella
ATAATAATAAAATACACTTCACGCCTTTAATCCCAAAGAGGGGTAGGCACAGGCACTTGCTAAAGCAAGTACCCACGGTTCACCAAGCGTATTTAACCCAACGTGACAGGGGGTGAGCCATCGCCGTTATAGGGTTCACACACCTTGTGGTGTGCGGGTTTCATCACGATGTTGTTCTTCACCGTACGAGCGTTGCGTTGCGTACATAGGCTCTGAAAAAGAGTCCCATTGGTACACGTCTAGTAGCCGGACTCGAACCCGGGACCTCCCGATTACAAGTCAAGGGTCCGACCAACTGGACCACAGACGTTCATACATACTTATACTCATATACATACTTATATAAATAATCTATATAAATAAACATCTGAGGCGAAATACCAATGATCACCACACTTGGCTTGGCGATCGCAGTGGTGTTGTAGTTTAACTCGCAGAGAGCGCTGCTGCCCGTTCTCTGGAGAGTTCTCTTGGTAACTTCTTACGACTCCCCCCACAGCGGTAAAAGTTGGACTGGTGTGGAGACATATGTATTCTGTTCCGTCACCACACGGCTCATAGAATAGGGAACGGGGTGCAACGAGGACAACACCGCGGGGCACAGCTAGTGCTATTTTAGCACTAATGTCTAGATTATAAATGTCACAGGGTTACTAAGATTACTAATGATAGGTTTAAAACAGTGATGAACTTCCAGACCACTTTGCGGTTAAATGCGGGATAATGCTATTTCAGTAATAACAATACCGTGTACCTACTAAGTGAGCTATTTTAGTCGGGAATGTACGCATGTGTGCCATAATATTCAGTGAATAATAATATCCCAGGTTATTTTACCTGACCCAGGATACCCTGGATTAGTACAAGTTGTCAGGGGACAGACACTGATACAATTTCAAATTGGATAGGCCTATGTCCAGCAGTGGCAAGTATGTGCTGATGATGATGAAGTTAAAAATGGTACAAGAACACGTATTGGGTTACCACTGTGAAGTTAAAATAACCAGTAGTAGAGGTTAAATCATATTTATTCAGTACTATCTGACCCGGCAAACGTTGTATTTTCAGTAGTATACATTTATTAACAGAGTTTTATGCTACTAATATATACATTTATAATACATATAAACCTTCCCCAAGAATCATTCTTGTAAAGAAAACCGAATCAAAATCCGTTGCATACTTTTCAAGAAGAAATAAGTATAGGTACTTAAAAACAGACAGCGGGAGGCAACGTTTTAAATTATGTTCTAGCTGACCCGGCAAACGTTGTTTTATCAATATACATTATTAACAGTGTTTATCTGGTACTATGCATATAGTCGGGGTCCTTTTACACTCGGTATGTATGATACACATGCGTGTATCGAGAAATGGTCTTAGAAAGGTTTTTGGACTGGTTAATTTGAACAACTTTTACTATGGCGACAATGTGGGAAAACGAAAAAAACAAATTCTATCTCCATACAAAATATCATCATCCCAAGGCAAAAAAATATTCTGTATGGAGATGATTTTTTCCCCGCATTGTCGCTATAGTGAAAGTTGTTGATATTGACGAGCCCAATAACGTTTCTAAGACCATTGCTCGGGGACCTTTTACACGCAGCATAAACCTTCCTCAAGAATCACTCTATCTACAAAAGAAAACCGTATCAAAATCCGTTGCATAGTTTTAAAGATCTAAGCATACATAAAGACAGCCAGCGGGAGCCAACTTTGCTTTATAAATTTAATTACGGAGACCTATTTAAGTATCTGTTTTGTAAACTGACCTACAATTCGCCCACTTGGAACACCGCGGAATTGTAATCGAAAACAGTTCCAAATGGAACATTTTCTACCGCCTTTTTTTACTACATCACGCAGACAGAATACGAAATGCATACAAAATATAGCTCAGTTCATCACTGAAGCATATTACTAAAGTATATTATAGGCAGAAACCAAACCAATGCTCATTGTCGTAAAGTCAGGTACAGTGTCCACGAATCCATTCCGGTTGCTAGTTGAAGTTCATTTTCATTTCAAAACATTTCCTATCTCAAATGAATTTTCGTTTACACCATAAACAATAGATTTCAATTTACGCTCAACAAGGTTAGGCTGCATAAACTGCGAATGTGATCATTAAATTATGTCCTGCTCCATAGATCAACTAACTTTATTGGATTAGCTGGATAACGAGGCTATTAATTCCAATATGCTGTCCATTGCTGGTATTAATGTGTTAATAATTGCGATAATATGGCAAGAAGCAGCAATGGATGTTAAGCATCACCATTGTGAGGACAGTCGGGGAACGATTTGAAACATTTATGAATTTTCGATGATTTTTATTTGACATAATTACCTATTTGTGCTTATTTATGCCATAAATATCACACACAGGATGGTGGTTAATTTCCCGGCTACAGCCGAATGCCTAATACTTCAATCATCAGTTTTTTGTACACGAAGTATTTCACCTTAGTTTTGGTTGGATGACGCTTTGTGAATTGTGTGAAATTTATTTTCAAGACAAGAATTTTCTGTACTTTTTCCTAGTCTACGAAATTATATGATCTGTACATCGCATTAACTAAGATATACACTGCGGTTTGTCCACATTCAGTAACACTTTATTGACTTGTTTGCTGGCATATTGAATAAAGGTTTGTTTCCACAAGACGACTGGGTTTGCGTGACATGGGTAACCTACCCTTAGGATGTGGTTCCATCTGAGCTAAGATATGTTGTTAAGGATGAGTTTTTATTTCCACCAAAAGGCTTTGCCACTTAGCAAATAAAGCTATCCTATTAATGGAAATCATGTATGTGAATTCTTAGCAACGTAGCTTAGTTCAGTTCAAGTGAAATTATATAATAGGGCTACATACACTTAACCCCTGCTTCCTATTTTTTTTCATGATATGACCATGTCCATTTGTTTTCATTCATTCAATCAGGCATACATTACGGATTTTGGTTTCTCTATCACAGTGATGCGGGATGATAGAGATAAATAAATAAATGGCCCAACTCGCCATGACCACGCTCCAAACAAGTAGCAGAATACACGTGCTGGTCCTTTTTATTTTTAATCACTATGAACAAGCGTTTGACCACCATCCTGCCTGATGTTAAGCAGCGATGTGGTCTGCGATGGAGCACACTTGTTCAGTAGGTACCTATTCACCCGCGACTCGAAGACCTTCAGACTGTACTGCGCAGGAAACACAGACTCCGGCAAGCCGTTCGTCCCTTACACAATCCGTGTTAATACCATTAATTCACTAAAAGGGAAGGTGCATTGACCTTTAGTACCAATCCGTTTTTCTTCATCAACGAAGATCGATCTGTTTTTACAAGGGGCGATTGGAGTAGAAAATATCATTTGAGACCCACGGTACCACTGGTCATACCCCTGGTGGTACCGCAGTCTAGAATGACGGTCGGACGAATAGGATTTTTGCTCGATTACGATTACGTTTTGGTTTAGCTTACACTCGAGTCGAGTTCAAAAATTACCAGAATACCGTTTGTTTGAGAAGAGTAATTTTAGTTTGTTTGTTTACGAGAATACGCTTTGACGATTCCGAGCCGTTTGACGTACTATTGAAATTCGATAATAACACGAGAACGATAGTAACAAGAAAGTTTGGACTAAGTTGAGACTTTTTTTAGTATCGACGAAAATACGAGAATTGCACTACAGGACCCTTCCATCTCCATAATTATGTAGTGTTCTACCTGCCTCAATTCGAATACACTTGACCTTACTTAGAAAACTACCACCTGCAATATTTACTGTGGGTGTTTAGATATCGCACAGTTAGAACTAAAGTGACACAAAACAAAATGTGTAATTTTATGATAATGTCATTTTACCTTAACATAAAAGATACAAAACTTAAATTACAAAATCGGCGTGTTTCGTATTGCGCCCTTTTTGTTCTAACTATGCGATATGGTTTAAATGATTGAGTTAAAACCAGCATGAACAATGAATGCGTACGTACACGGGATTTAAATTTGGTAGTAATAATAGCAGGAACAATAAAAAAGAAAAAACATAAGTAATTTACAGCGCCTATAAAATGAGAATGCAATACCAGAAATGAGGTAATTGTTAAAAGTAGGTTTTTATGATAGTTAGGTGTTATACACTAAACTTATCAATAAACCCCGTCACCTATGTAGCATTTTGGAATAGCATGAATTTTACCTCATTAACGGGGCCTACTTATCAATTAATTTAAAAATATTTCCTAATATTAAATAATTATTCAACAGTGGGGACCTACTCTTATAGGCTATATACACAAGTAGTACATACTGATCATGAGTTATTGTTTCAGATAGATTAGTCTTTACGATATCCTCCCAAAAGTTTCCAAACATCGCCATGTTTTTCGTCGTCGGTGACTTTTCGAAACTACCCACCTACATCTTTTACTTTACAAACTTTCGTCCTCTTAATATTTACTTACTTGGTGCGTTTTACGACATCCGACGAAGTAGATTAAATTTTACTAATAACCTTGTTTTTGTCAATTAAAATATTCATCATCATCATCAGCCCATACTTGTCCACTGCTGGAAATAGGCCTCTCCAATTGCACGCCACTGTGCTCTGTCTTCGGCTTCTCGCATCCAGGTTCTGCCAGCCATCTTGCGTATATCATCAGTCCACCTTGCCTGAGGGCGTCCTACACTCCGTTTGCCGAGACGCAGTCTCCACTCGAGAACTCGTTTTCCCCAACGGTCATTATTAAAATATGGACATGTCAGAATTACTGATTCTCTAATAAGGTATTTTGTAAGTGGAAACGCAAAAAAAAAATTGAGATACCATTTTACACGAAGGTTTGCCGTTTGTTCCTTGACGGAATCGTCATCAGCCTCATGATGTCTACTGCTGGACGAGGGTCTCGGCCGCCTCTTGCGTCGGCTAGGGTGGTGACACATGTATTTCAGAGACTTTTACGACGTTACTAATTAACTATATTAGTACATATTGAGTAGCACCTAACAGACACAAACATTCGGTTTGGATCGATAAATGTTTGTTATTATTTCACGATGCGAGCTGGATGCGCCGAAAACAAGTCACAGTGGCGTGCAATTGAAGAGGACTATATCCAACATCGAATACAGGCCCATGATTATGACAATGAATCGTTCACGGGAAAAAAACTGAATAGATTTAAATTAAAGTTTATAATAATAACGACGCGCGAAATTAAATGCGCTTGGTGAACCGTGGCCATTTGCTTAGCAAGCCTCTGCCTACTCCGCTTGGGACATTGTGTTGACAATAAATGTACTAAACGTCTTTGTTATTGTCTTGTTGTTATAATGTATAGTCTGTCTATGTTTTATGCAATTGAATTATCGTTTGTGAATCTAAATAAAATAACTTTAACTTAACTATCGGTATAACATATAGATAGACCAAAAATCATAATAATAATAATAATACCCTCTCTCTCTCTCACACACACACACACACAAACACAAACACACACACACTCCTTCACACACACACACACACACATACTCATACACACACTCAACGCTTACTATCAGGCAACACCTTTTATCATATATATATTTTTTAATTAAAATTTTGTTTATCTGTATCATTAACTTGGTTATTGTAAATTACAAAAGAGCGGGACTTGCTATTACAGGCTTTTTGCTTACAAGCAGGCCCCCAAACCTATATAAATATGTTGTTACCTTGTTAATGAAATAAACATTTTTGTATTTGTATTTTTTTGTAACATCATATAAGTTAGTTATTTATCCCATACTCCCCAACGACAGGGCACAATATAACTTAAGTTTTCGTTAAAAGACTCAACGTTTGTTTGTAATTTACTTTGTCCTAGTAAAACAGGCTATCCTAGTAAAACTACTAGTACTAGTTTCCAGTGAAATTCCTAACTAAAGTCGACAACTCTACTAGCATCCCGTTACATTGTCTCCGCCCACCCCCGCGGCGGTCTCGGCTCGCTAACACAGTTTGTCAGTTGCAGTCCTTGATAAACTACAGGTGGTGTTATTACAAGCTCTTGTACAGATACTGTGTTGACAATGTCCCAGTGAAACGACCTTACTAAGATACAGGCTGTACTTCAGCCTCTCTTGTCAATATTTTCTTTAATCATACGGTTGTTTGACACATGAGTTTGAGTACGTAAATATTTTTATTAAAAAAATATCCTCCTTTATGACAAGGTATGAATCCTGCACTGTCTTTTATATGTATGGACTAAGGCGCATTGGACGTCGAGCTACGGAAAAAGCCCCGTACCATTTATATGGAGTAGAGATATGTATGGAGTTTTTTATTGAAGCATTCCCGACAGCAGAAATTCCCGTAGAACAATCAGTAACCCTGCAAAGCCGTCGCTTTTCATTGAGTGTAATTCTAGTGGATTCCTATTTTTGAAGTTCAAAAACTAGAGGGTACCCTTGTAAGCTTTGGTACATGGATTGTGTGAATAGCTTCCGCGCGAAACGAAGACCATGAATTTTAACTTTTTTAATACAAATTTATCAAATGCTCAAAATGTCTCCCCACCTGTTGAATACAAAGTTGCACTCTGATTATTTCTCTCCATGTCGCTTTTTTGGTCCTGCTGTGGTGGATATTTAGAATAATACGCCTAAGTTCTGTCTTAGGGAAATTATGCATATTTCTCAAGTGGGTACATTGATTACTAATAAGTACTTATTATAATTTCAGTTGTATGTCCTTATGGCAATGTTAGTAGCTCTTTTTTAATCTGAACGAAATGACACATCAAAAGTTAAAATTCATGATCTTCCTTTTAGGAGGAGGTTTTGTAAGCCACCGACCTTTGTCAGATATTTCGAAATGTGACAAACTACAATAGTATGTTTTATTCAGATAAATAATTTTATTCTGGTTTTTTGTACAATTATTACGTATCTTATGAAGAATATTTTGTCAAAGGAAATATAACAAACACCATTTTACTTTAGTAACATTTGTTATCAATGGATGGGTACGATCTTTATTAATTTAACGACAAATATCTTAAAATATGTGGCGTTAAAGCGGATCTCACATTAAAGCGTGCGTACTGCAATTAAAAAAATAAAACGGGTATTACCATTACCATTATTAACCAAAGACAAGCATTCAGACCATACTATACATATACCTCACCTCATACCATACATACCATCCTTGGTTGCACGATGTTTCGACACAGTTACATTGAACTTTAGTCCGGTTTAAACTTTGAATATTAGCGTTTCTTCATCATCATCGTCATGCCATACATGTCCACTGCCGGACATAGGCCCCTCCATATGCACGCCACTTTTAATATCATCGTCATCATCATCAGCCCATACCTGTCCACTGCTGGACATAGGCCTCTCCAATTTAACTTTTTATATAGCTGTCATTTATTTTCATACGCCTAAAATAGAACTCAGATCCAAAAACTTCCCAACAGTCAGTTTCCCAACCATTGGACTACAACATAAATACGAGTACATCTAAAAACAGAATTTTAAATAAGATAAAATCTATTTGTTCGTATAGTTACAGTGTGTACATTTTAATAATGACAGCGAGGAAAACCGAATGCAAATGTGTATCAATCTACCAATTAATTATTACATTCTTTCGTTCAGAATAATTTGAAAGTCAAAGTGCAAATTGGGTAAGGAAACTGAGGGACACTTCGTATGCTAATGGATTTGATGTTCAGGTCGATATCTACCCACTTACTACCCTAAAAATAATAAGCCTTACCTTGCCTTCTTTTTGACAGCTTGCTGTTTTCTTTCAGTAGGGTAGTGTTTATGTACGATATGTACCTTAGTACCTTTAAGCATGGAACATTTTTACACATTTCTCACACCATTAAGTCTTAATCCATACAAACCCATACGGAATGACTTTGTGAGTAGATCAGATTCTACTTGTGTTTCCGAAGATGTGACCTTAATAGTTTGACCACTGCAGCCGTCGCGCGCAGAACAGAGATTAATGTTTTTTTTTTACTTTTCTTTGTATTGTATGTACGATATCGTATGTATATCGTATGTACGATAGGTTCCTTAGTACTTTTCAGCACAGTAAAACGTTACAGAACATTTTACGGTGTATTTTTTTAACCTTTCTTAATCTTTTCTTTTATCGACGTTAATACAAAATCGTAAAAATAAAAATAAAATAAATACACTTCACGCCTTTAATCCCAAAGAGGGGTAGGCAGAGGCACTTGCTAAAGCAAGTACCCACGGTTCACCAAGCGTATTTAACCCCACGTGACAGGGGGTGAGCCCATCGCCGTTATAGGGTTCACACACCTTGTGGTGTGCGGGTTTCATCACGATGTTGTCCTTCACCGTACGAGCGTTGCGTTGCGTACATTAGGCTCTGAAAAAGAGTCCCATTGGTACACGTCCAGTAGCCGGACTCGAACCCGGGACCTCCCGGTTACAAGTCAAGTGTCCGACCAACTGGACCACAGACGCTCTTCGTGGTATATCTTTATCTTTGTTTTCAGTCTAGTGCTGTTTTTTTGGATTTATTAGGAATCAGAATAACTGAAAATGTCAGATGAAAGCCGTAGTGACAAAAGTTCCAGTCATCCCACAACACTCGTGTTTATGTAATTTGCAAAGCAAAAAGTGATCTCACCTAACACCAAAAACATATTCATACCGTAAAAACATTTCACTCATGTTTGTGACAATTGAACATGTTTCGGGACATGTTTCAGTTCATAATATTTGTTTTTATTTTTGTGCGCTTGTTTAGCTTTTCAACCAGAAAGTTTAGTACAGTTTGTACATTGTACATAAATGAAATTACGTACAGTCGAGCAAAATGGGCCAATGGTATTATTTCCTGTGTAAAAGAAATACACTTCATACATACATACACTCAGTGGCGTGCGCACCATACAGGCAAAAAGGCACTGCCTACCTAGAAATGTTCACGTCGTGGCGGCAGCGGCGGCGGCGAAAGTAAAAATTGTGTAACGCCAAAACTCAAAACACATCATTTGTATGACGGCCTTTACCCACCGGAGCTCATAATACGGTGGTCAACAAGTATCAGGTTCGACAAGGACACACCCCCTACAAAAATATCACAATAAAAAATAATCTCCGTTATGTTGTAGTACTAAGACCCCACGGGTCTAATTATACTGGCTTTAAAGTACAAGGCAGTGAGTTGGTAGCCTAGAGGTAACTACGACCCAACAAGTGAAACATATAAAAGAACCTCTCTTGTATGGTGTTTGAAAGCAATCGCGGGTCAAACAATGATCGTTGCGTTACAGTAGGCACGGCCGTTCAGTGCCTGTCGACGTCGGTCGCCGTAGTACCAAGAAGCAAGAAACTGAAATAGTGCGAGCGGTGCAGATATATTTTACTTCCATAGCGCGGAAACCACGCGGAAACGAGATAGAATGCACCAACTCCAGCCGCAGGAGTTGCAAAATTAACCAATCACAGCCGAGCCGCCCGGACGCTATGCGGGCTCGATGGCTTGCCATGCGCGCGCATAGGTACCTAATATTTTTGGGACTAAATTACAGACTTTGAAATATGTAGATAAGACATAAAATAAAATATGTGCAATTTAGGCAGGGGTAATATTTTTTGGGATCAGGAAAATATTTACCTACTCAATTTCTACAGAAATTAACTGTATTGAATAAATATATTTGTTAATTGCCTTGTTTAGTTTAAAACAAACATTAGTTAATAGTTTTTTTCTTTTCCTGTAATATATTTTTTTTTTCGTATATCTACCTAGAAATGTGCGAGCGTGAACAAAATGTTTCTTCCTTCACGATAGAGGATCCCTGCTAGTCGTAAGAAGAACGTAGTTTCAATGTCTCACTAAGTTACATTTTTTATAGTAGGTAGGTACGTGTCTAACCATTTCAATAGACAATAATTTGTAGACAACGTATTGGTGGCTGCCAAAATAGTTGCACATATTTCCAATAGATGGCGGTGGTTGTACTTCTAAATGGCGCTATCGTTTGGTCAATAGATGGGTATATAATTGATAAAATTTCGGAACTTGACATGGTCAAGGTCGGGTATTCCCAGTGCCTACCCTGTCCCGAAATGCTGTGCACGCCACTGCATACACTTCACGCCTGTCTGCCAGATGGGTAGGCAGAGACTACAGATCTCCATTTGTCACGATCCTGACATACCCCTTTCGCTTCATCTACATTCATACATCTTTTCATACATGACCTCCGGTTTCGAGTACTTTATTTTTAGTTACTTTAAATACACTTCATGTCTTTCAATCCCAAAGCGGGATAGGCGAAGGCACTTGCTAAGCATATGCCGACGGTTCACCAAACGTATTCGCCCCTATTACTCAAAGTAACAAGGGTGAGCCCATAGCCATTTCAGGGTTCATGAAATATGTTGTCTTTCTCCGTGTTGATTACATAGCCTTCGAAAAAGAGACCTCTTGGAACAAGCAATTTACAGCAGCTCCTGAACCTGCATCCTCCTGATTGTAGAAGTATTTATTCGACCAATTAGGCTACCAACACTCTGTCCGATATTTCCTGCGTAACTAAAATATTATTATGGAAAATGTTAATTTGACTAAACCTAACATACTCATACCAAACATAAGAAAACAAAGATGTGTTTATTCTAGTAACTGTCAATATAGATCCTATTTAATACAATGTCCTGTATACGGGAATACGTCACAATAGTGTCATAAAAGTGGAGCGCCTTTGACCTCTAATAATTTTCCCTCATACTTTCACTTGCTCGACAAAGCACACATGGGTAACTAAGCCAGTTCCACGGGTCATAAAATCAACAAAATAATAGAGAGGATTTAGATACCACAAAGTAACTTCAGTTTTATAATCCTAATACTTATTTTGTGCATGTGAAAGTTGAAATTTGCAGTAACTTTTGATGTCTGTAATTCGTATTTTCCATTATATCGTGAACTAAACGAACGAAGAATTCCATGCGAGCCTGGTTTAAACTAATGTGTGTACCTATAATATAAATATAGGTGTGCATAGGTATGGTTTTTCCCTGAAAATCCTGACTACGAAATCCAATAATCCGGAGAAAGTGTGCAGGACCGCGTTTAACGGACGTACACTAACTATATAAGTTGAACTACACTGTTACGTATTTTGTTCGTTAAATAGCTCAGGCTTGCGACGCCGCAAAGGAGTTTCACGTCACTATAACAAATGGTTTAGAAATGAATACTATGTTACACTGATCTTTTTTATTCTCTAATATAAACTCACAATAAAATGTAATCTAATCGAACGCTACGTAAATGAAAACCGTAGTCGCGTAGTCGTGTCGTAGCATCGTAGTAAAACGTGTCGCGTAGTTCGTAGCAATTGCAAATTGTTATAGTACGGTTTACTTTTTTAATTATTTGATTTCATAAGTAATGTTCCTGTCACCTTCCTTATACTGACATCACTATATCACACTAATCTAATAAAACAGATACGTTTCCGACCTACCAACCTACTGAAAGTATACATATTAAAAGTCCCACATCAGGCCATAGGGACTTAGGACAAAGTCGCAAATAAAAAAACTTTTTTGAAAAAAAAAGTATTTAATTGGAAAACTTCACAGCGAAAAACCTTAGAAATTCACAAAGTAATCCCATGATAGGCCCCTACGACGCCTCGCCCGGCTGGACTAACAAAGATTTACCGCTCGACTTACGTGTACTACTAGAGACACGGAATTTGTGACATTTTTTCACACCATTTTGGCCTTTATTGAATACGGAATGTCTTTGTAAGTAGATCGTGTTCTACTTGTTGTGTTTCCGAAGATGTGACCTTTATAGTTTGACCACAGCACGTGACGTCGCGCGCACAAACAGAGATTAATGTTTTTGTCACCTTTATTGACTGTAGTATTCAATGGAACTGTTTGTAGGGTATAATGGAAACACAAAAAAATCGTCTCATTTCAACATGGATGTTTTTAAAAATAATTATGAGCTGAGATACTTGCTATTTCAGATGATGTTCTACTGCTGGCTTTTTTAATTGTATAAAATATAATAAATGTTTATGTTTTTTTTAA
The DNA here is from genome assembly GCA_012932125.1 of Conopomorpha cramerella. Taxonomy (NCBI): domain Eukaryota; kingdom Metazoa; phylum Arthropoda; class Insecta; order Lepidoptera; family Gracillariidae; genus Conopomorpha; species Conopomorpha cramerella. The sequence goes on from SJJU01003289.1 coordinate 12,109, forward strand.
ATATGCTAAAATATATATTCGGAACCGGTTTCGAGTATATATTTTAGCATATTTAAAAAAAACATAAACACATACATGACCTCCGGAGGTCATGTATGAAAAGATGTATGAATGTAGATGAAGCGAAAGGGGTATGTCAGGACTGTGACAACCTGCTACCCCTCTGGGAGACAGGCGTGAAGTGTATGTATGTATGTAGTGATTTGGTACTGATGTTCAAATTAATAGGGAATATTCAGCACCCATTAATCTATTTCGTGTAAAAGGCAGATTTCGGATATTCCCAACTATCGACTAGGATATTTTGTACACACAACCCACGTTGACGAATCAATACATGCTATAAAACATAGTCGTCTCCCGTTGCCTGTCCCTTTTTATTGTCTGCTTAGATCTTTAAAAATAAGCAATGGAGTTTGATGCAAAAAAGCTTTACTAAATAGAGTGATTCTAAAAGAAGGTTTATATGTATGATACATCGATATAATAGTAGGGAAATACTGTTAGCAAAGTGTATTGAAAAAAAAGCAATCTTTGCCGGGTCTATTAATGCTGAATATTCAATATGATTTCTTATCACTCGTATATACGATAAAAGGTAAATTATCTGACTGTACTAATGAACCGAGGAATAGCTGCCTTTAAATTGGACTTTTTTAGAACAGCACGTTCACGGCAGCTGTACAATACTCGCTCAGCCAAGTTACAGTTGAGCTAGCCGCTTGTTTGCATCGGCTTTTCTCTACGGCTGTTAGAGGGTTGCCTAAGCCGTACAAGCCAATACAATAAACTAAAAAAGCGGTGCTCTTGCGTAAGCGGCAATCAGATCAAACGACACAAGAAGAAATATATTTCTGTTTTGGCATTTATACAGTGCTCTTACGGTGATAAGCTCAGGGATAAAACAGTCGACTGTATGGCTGTTATTATTCAAATGAAAAAATAATATTCGGGCAAGCATATGTACATACGTACGTGACGTACACTCACTACTTCCCTAAACCTTTGGAGGAATGACATATTTCCGAAGGGGTCACAGTGTGGTTTGAAACACTTGTAGACGTATATGTAAAATATGCAATCGAGAAATGGCGTAGGATTCTTGATGTTGTTGTAGTGGCCGTAGAAGTGAAAGTGGAGATGTGACCCGCTGCAACCGGCTGTATCGCAGTTGAGATGGTGGAAGCCTCCCTATCATGGTCTGCGTTCTGTTGCAGGCCGATAGTCCACCAGTCATAGAAATAATTTTGCATCTCTTATTACAGTGATAAGTTCCCCACTCATCGGTTGCCCCCGTTGCAATTTGGATAGATATCAATGATAGCTTCCGGAGTTTAACGGGACAAAAAGTTGTAGCGAGCGACCCAAGAATTTACGCTCCAATTATCGTCTTAATTTATCGTGACAGACATTCTTTTGAAGTAAACCAGGAAACATCAAGTTGCGAGGAAACAAGCTCTCTTAACTTTAATCTTTTAACTCTTCGCAACAAAGATGAAATCATTTTTATGCGTGCACTTTGTTTACGAAAATGGTAATGGTTTTTGTTGTACAACTATAACTTTGGTTAAATGTCGGAAGTTGCTGCGTTTGTTCGAAGCTTATTTTAACTAAGTATAAAATATGTAAGTGTACTTCATGTTTCTTGCTTGGACTTTAATGACTATGTTTGGCTGAGGTTTTTAAAGGAACCCGTTTAATACTTTTGACGTTTTTAGTGATTGCCCGTGTAAGTGTTCCGTACCACAATATGAAAAAAAGAACACTTAATATTAGCTTGGTAATTTGTCTGTTCGGCCAGATTTCTCGAAACTTACTATATACAGGCTAACCTCGGGGTTATGACGTATAGTTGAACGAATAAAATGAAAATAACTCTCACACTGCGTACTAGATATGTATGATAAAAATTATTTAATTTAAAAAAAATGTGTGGATTAAAACACATTAAAAAAACATATATAAATACACTCACGCCCGTATTCTCCAAAAGCGGGTGTACAGAACCTTAGCGTCGCAAAGACCCTTCGGCTATATTCAGCATAGTAAGTAGTGAAGAATATCAGTATGATATCATATCAATATGTGCCTTCAGTTACAAGTTGCTAGCTCATATCCTGAATAGACCTAAACCTCTCTAGATCCCATAGTCTGCTCTTACTACATGCCAGTAAGAAAGGCAGCTAGCTGTAATGTATGATGTTGCATTTTACCTCAACTCTACAGTGTGACGCACATAGGTACAAAATGTCTAGTTAGCATTTTGTTATTATATATATAGTAGCGTTACTTAGTAAGCTCGCTATTATTATACAATAAACAACGTAAACCATCATGCTGTTTGAATCCTGAACCACCTATCGACCTGAATCAGCGTCGCTCCGTCTCATAAATTTCCTCCACTTCCTTAACGGTAGTCGGGTAAAGTTTTTTCAAGTGAACTTTTTCGCTCGTTACAAGTGAAAAGTGCAAAAAAGTGCAGTTCAACTTGTTGGAGTTAAATCACAGTCTTTAGCACACTGCATGGTACAGGTCGAGTTGCCTTTTCCGGAATTTCTTCTATTCAAGAATGGTACAAATGAGCCTCATCTTTTAACAAAAGGGCTCACTTCCAATAGCTACTTGAAGCTGTACGTTTTTTTTCGTAGAGCTTTCTTTTAGTTCCGTGGAAGTTTCATTGCACCGAGATAAGGATTAAACGTTTAAAAATGATAACTTTAAAGAAACATAAAAACATGTGTACGTCTGTGCATGTAATCAGCAAGATTGTTTGAGAATATCAACTTCAAAACTGAGTTGTGAGGTTTGACCTGAACACACAAACATACATACATACGTACGCAAGTTAAATAAAAGCTTTTAAAAAGAACTTACTTCTACAATAAACATTTTAAGACTTGTGTTTTTCTCAAGCTTGCCATTGTCAGAACTGAAAAAAAATCGTGGAACTAATAAAAATACCATACGGAAAGTACCTACATCCAAATAAAAAAAAACATCAGCATCGGTCAGATGAGAAATGTGGCGCTGAATTTCACACCTACATTACATACTGAACTACAATAACACACTACTAACTACTACCTATATGTTGGACCAAAACCATTTTCAACTATTTAAATAGTACACAATATGTGAAACAGAATTTTGAAAAATTTTAAAGTCATCATTTGGAAACTGTGTTGAATAGGCGGTCAGTGATATACAGAGTCAGTATGGGAAAGTCAAACGAAGACTCGTTCTTAGGGATCATGTCGTCGTCTTTAGTAACAAGAAAACTGTACTCAGCTCGGGGATCGAACCCAGTTGTTTAAAAAAGACTGACACTAATTCTATTTAGAGATCGTATCTGTATGTCTTAAGCAGAAAATGTTGCAATGAAACATGATGTCTGCAATGAATACAATGCATTGTTTTCGCATATTTTTATTCATTTTTTAAATGTATTGCATTATTCATGTTATTAAGAACAGAACTTCGTATGTCTTATATTTTCAGACATTCCCATACTGACGATGTAAATGAGCCACCCTGTATAAGAGGTATAAATAGAATATTTCAAAGCTCCCCCTGTGTATCGAAGTCGCGCGAGCAAATGTGGTGAAACACCACTCTGTGCTTAGATTAACAGCTACGTCTTCAAGTGATGGCCGCTCGTTTCGAGGGACTGTTGGCTATCTTATATCTCCTTTTTCTATTCCATTGTCCTGATTTCTTCGCCTTTTGTGTAATGAAATGATATCGCGAGGGTGATGTTGTGTTTTTCTATTCTTATTTCGATGTATACGTAGTTTGGTTGAGGAGCTAACGTTCATATCATGAGCGACGCCTTAATTTTTTTGTCTGACGGCTGTTTTCCCAGAGAGCTTGTTAACTAAAGACGCCAGACTTGGTTATTTCTCGACACAAGGTCTGTATACTAATGAAGTTGGGTGGTAGAAACTTTTGAATGACGCTGGTGTCGTTCAAGTTACGTGAAAATAAAAAATGCTGAAGCCAAAATGTTATTCGTCACCCAGATTGTGAAGATGTCTATTTCGTCTAGTTTGTATTATAGTATTAGGCCAACTTCTAAGTAATCTAGCCACTTGGGTATCATCTTTAAATTCAGACAATTTACGTTACAATGGACAACATTTAATCTTACTAAAATTATTAATGGGAAAGTGAGTTTGTTTGTTTTTTGTTCCGCTTTCACGCCGTAACTACTGAACCGATTGCTTTGAAATTTTACAGGCGTATAGTTAGAAGTCCGGTTTAAATAATAGGTCTCTTTCTATCCCGAAAAAAATTGATATTCCCAAGGGAAAACAAAAATATTCCTTATACCGCAATATAACCGAAGTCCACGCGGGCGAAGCCGCGGGCGGAAAGCTAGTTTTTCATAAGTCAGTAAAAGGGCGAAACCGTTTTGGCATTTCCCTTTCAGGATACTTGCACAAAAAAATGATCTTTCCCATGCGTAAATTCGGAGGAAATATGAAATATGCGTGATGGCGTCACTGGCACGCGCATAATTTTATGGTCCATGTTAGGGGTTTATTAAAAAAATAGTAGAATTCATTCAAATGGATTGGTATTGTATGTCTTGATAGCAGCATAACAGTAATTGTTTTTATCGTTGCATTAAGGCATTGGGGTTATATATATATTGGGGTTCCGGGGGCACCGGCTCTTTCGCGCGTAGAAGTCACCGGAGGTTTTTTAGTGGACTCACCACATACCGAAAATCACAACATACCGAGAATCCGAAGGGATTCTGAGCGCGTCAAGAAAAAATGCCATTAATTATACTGCATAGAAAAATGACGTCACATGTCGCTTACGCAAGCCGATTTTCAAAGTAAAAAATACGAATGTAAACTACTATTAAAATCTCAGACCAAACACTTCTAGTTAGACTGACTAGACTAGACTTGCATCCACGTACCACCCTGAGTCTGTCTCTTTTCCACCAATTTTTTTTATCACAATGAACAAGCGTTTGACCACCATCCTGCCGGATGTTAAGCAGCGATGTGGTCTACGATGGAGCACACTTGTTCAGTAGGTACTTATTCACCCCAGTGACTTGAAGACCTTCAAACTGTACTGCGCAGGAAACACAGACTCCGGCAAGTCGTTCCACATCCTGGCGGTACGCACTATGAAAGTGGACGCAAACCGTTTGGTTCGACAGTTTGGATACAGATTTACCTTGATCTGAAGCAGTGAGGGACAGAAGGCATAGTTTTTTACTCTTTCACTCCTTTTTCATGTCGTTGTTTCGCGTTGATTGCAAGTCTAGTTGTTTTTGGTCTGAGATTAAAATGAAAATGAAACGGGTGCTTTATTTTTTAGTTTTATTTAATATTCAAATTCACAACATACATTTGTAAAATTGCCAAACTAGTGACCTATAAGCGGTCTCAATTGAACAAACAAGTCCTTAGTATAACTATATGAAATATTGCTCTCCATACACCGTTGAGTTGAGAGTGTCCGTACACGTTATAAAATGTGTTATCATTTTAATGTGGTTTATCGTTTGATTTGTGAATGTTACTTTAGAGTAACTTACAGGAGTCTCAGCAGTGATGGAATAATCCCGCTATTTCTGCAGGCAGAGACTAGTCTTACCGAAAGTTGTGTGAGATAATCTCAGTTTTACTTTCTTTTCTTATCATCTTAACTGGAGGATGGTTGAAAACTTCCTCCTCGGGGGACGGAATATCGCTTCGGACGTTTATTCGGAGGTGTCAAAGGAAAAACCTAAACAGAGTGTTAAACTGTAACGAAAGTTCTGGAAACTTTGCAAAGCGATTTTGATGCAATTCCAACACGGAAACATGGCCTCGCCGGAACTTCGTCGAGTGAGTTATAAAAAAGTTGACAAAGTATATTACCGGAGAAATAGCGTGCTAGTAAAATAAACTGTTATAGGCAACGACGGTACATTAGCGGACATGTTCAACTACCACCAAAAAAATGTTATGAAAAGACCTTTATAAGGTAACGAAACGTATGAAATCTAAGCTCAAGCTAAAATTTTATAGTTGAACTCGGCTTGTTCATGAATGTACAGAGACGCTCTTTACACGGGAACTTGCTCTCAGAAAAGTTCATAGTACGTACTACATTAAAAACGAAAAACATGTAAGTAGTAACTGATAGTGGTCACAAAGTTTGTGGGTTGAGATGCATCCATTTTCTTTATAATTTGCCGCTTACGAATAATGGTTATCTACATTCAATAATTAAAGATAAAAGTATTTAAAGCAAATAGAAACTTTTACACTAGCAGACAGATTCAATACAATACTTTGTTAAAAAGCATACAAAAATTCATGTACCACGCTTCCCCTCAGTCTTGCGCGCTCATAAAAATCTTGACGATACAAAAATGAAATCCCAAAGGAAATAATACTTATTCCTCTGTGAATCTCAACCGCTTCTGCGGTACGTAAAGAAACCTCGCAGAAAGCCCAGTAGAATATTCCGCGCCGTAAATTGCCACTTCTTCTACAGTCACTGGAAACGTGCACATAAAAAATGAACACTTCACTCTTTCAATGTACTAAAATTACTTAGTACGTGAGCTTGTCTTACATTGGCCCTGTGTAACAGTAGGTCTTGGAATGTCGTCACGTCGGTACTCAGTCGCATTGCACGAATTTAGACTAGGTCTTTTGTTTGTTACATTTCAATTACTCGCTAGGTGCATAGACCGCCGCCGTTGTATAGCTTGACGCGACCGCGACACTACAAGCGGCTATCATTGAGAAACGTCTAGAAACTTTAATAAAGCCCTGTCGTATTTGAATCCGAGCCATTTAACTCTACTGCCGGGCATAAGTCCTCAGATTAATAGTAAGACACTAGATCTAGCGCTCTTTTTAATCAGCCTTACTTGCATTCGAGTCCCGCTTAATTAATTCTTTAATCCTATTATCTGACAACAACTGAAGCTGTAAATCACTTTCTTGGGAGCGATTGTGGTCTTGTGGCTGGGTCACCTTTGCAGTTGGTGGGTTGTGGCTTCGAATTAAAAGGTCTATTTATCATTAAAACCTACGATTGCTGAGAAACGTCGTATCGCGTGGTGTGGGAGGAATCTCGCATACCGGAGGGTGTGTGAAATAGCTGGACATGTAAAAAATATATATATTTTTACTGTATACAGCGGGGAAAAAACGGAAGTAGGATGAATAATATGAACTAAGTAAAATTCCAATGCAATTTTCTTATTGAGCATTGATAGAAATGGTATTGTTTTTCGAATATGGTATTTTATACTTCGTACTACGATTTAATACGTCTTATATCAAATCGGCAATAGTTATGTTAAGAAAAAATGGCGTTGAAATGTTACTAAGTGTGCGAATGTGTACGCATGTTTAAACACGGGACTGTACGCTGGTTATCCCTTATTTCATGAACAACGTCCAGGGGTGCAAGTCACCCGCGATCTCTTAGTTACATTACTAAGCCAAGAATCTGGTCTTCAATTTTTTATTTATTTATTATTATAACACATCAAGAATTGCATTACCTACAGGTTGTCCTAATTCTGAGGTTGAAAGACATATGAATGTCATAAGACATTAAGGTTCATTATTTACTTGTCACAATTATATAGAGTTGTTATCTCTACCTTATTGATACAGGAAGTGTCATCAAATCTGATAGATCACTTCCTTGGCAGATCGTACATCGTTTGCGACATCTCAGAGCGATATAACTAGGAAAGGCCTCCAGGCATTGTATCATGAGACTTTAAAGTAACGTTAGATCATTTTTTTATGAAACGCGCACAGACATTATAACTCAATATTGTTCACCGGGTATATAGGCGCGAATATAATCAAACGTCGAGTAAAATAACAGAGGTAAGCTCGAGCTTGTCTTTGATTATATTCGCGCCTATATACCCGGTGAACAATATTGAGTTAAAATGACGTTGTTTACGTTGTGGGAAAGTGACAGTGCTATGCCACTCATGTAGTGCTATCCCACATGTCACACTGGGATTTTTATTTTAAACACAGTGAATAAACGTTTCACCACATCCTGCCTGTCAAGCAGCAATGTGGTTTACAGTGGAGTACACTTTTTCATTAGGTACCTATTTACCCGTGACTTGAAGACTTCCAGACTATACTGCGCAGGAAACACAGACTCCGGCAAGTTATTCCACATCCTGGCGGTTCGCACTATGAATAACAATATTACTATAAGATATCAGACCACTAGACCAATATCAAACATTATGTTTGTAGCGTATGTTTGGAGATATATTCCCATATACTTCTCGATTCTCGTAACCTTTCTTCGATCACGTCGCGAGCGCCCCGTCACTAAGTCTGTCGATCGGTGGTGAAACTTTATCAGTTACTGCGGAGGCGCGATGGTGATGCTCACTTAGAAATACCCACTAACACAGCGACGTAGCGGGAAATAATTTTACTTCGGTTTGGCGAGTTTTAAAAATAGAAGTACAGCCGCGCGACATTTTGACGTATACAGTTTTTTGTTTTTTTCTCGAACTCGTTTTCGTATGGGGTTTGTTTATAGGCAGGGTCCAGGGTAATATTGCTAGGTTGAGGTATTACAGCGTTGGTGGTGGCTCGCCAGCTGCAGCTGTGAGTTTTAAGCACTTTTACAGCTCTCGCGAGTTTGTTTAGAACTAACACGCTCAGCTGACGCGCAACTGGGGTAACATATATCTGGATGGAATGCTTGCTGGTAAATGTACGATCCTACTCATATTCCAGTAAAATATGTCAGATTTATGACAGGATATACTGTACAGACTGGACGTACTGTACTTGAAAGCAGTAAATTCTGGTCAATCGTAAATTTTCATATAGATGTTCATGGGTGTTTTGGTGGAGACACATAAAATAACAAGTGATGTGGGCTCATGTAATATTTACATACTTTCGTAGATCGAATCTATAGAAGACTGCCTCCAAAACAGGTTTACAGATACAATGAGGAAGTAGTCAGAGAAAAGAAAAAAGCATTTAAATTATACATGGTTATTTGTTAAGTTGACCTACCCTCGCTATTATTAGACATAATTTCTGACCGATTTTACTATGAGACCCCCTAGCATAAACTAGCATAAATTGAACCTTTTTCTGGCTAATCGACTTTTAAATTTTTTACCAAAAAATACCAATGTTTCACCTTTAAAACTGAGATTTTTTTACTGTGTTTCTACATTTTATTCTGTTTTTTTACAAATTTTTTATTTTTAAAACTCTTTAACTTTTAACACTAGAGTTTCTCACTCTAACGACTAATCTAGTAAAGTTATCTACAGTTTTGGCTATCAAAATAACTAATAATCTCATCGTCGGTATAAAAACTGCAAAAAAAATTGCAGATCTGCAATAATAAATATAATAAGTAAAAAATAACATTTTCCCGAAACATTTTTTTAGACTATTCGACTTGAGATTAAAAGTCGAATAACCAGAAAAGGGTTAAGTTTAGGCTAGGGGGTCCCATAGTCAAATCGGTCAGAAATTATATTGTCTAATATTAGCCTTTAGCGGGGATAGGTCGACTTAATCAGTAACTTCGTAAGTAAATAAATAAATATACATAGATGCCATGTATGTACAGGTGTTCTCCAGGTGCTCGTATCGTTTAATGTAGATATCGCTATGCGCGAACTTGTTTAGGTTAGCGAACAGAGAGAACAAGACGCCCTTGGAGGTTGTGCGTGTGTAATTGTAAAAGTTTGCATGCATAGCAGCGATGTGGCCTCCAATTGAGCACATTTGTTCATTAGGTACCTATTTACCATCTTATAAATAAAGATACCACATTAACAAGCAGCTATTAGAGATCCGAACTTATTTGTATGCCAAATACGCGATATCTAGTCTTCCCTCCAAAACATAAACAGAGTAAGTAATTTTTTTTCAAATAATTAGTCATGTACATATTCCGAATGTGTAAATCGAGATATTTTAGAATACCCAACCCGTTTTTTCTCCGGTCTCCTTTGTTGAAATACATAAATATTTTTTTATAAGTATTTATGGTCCAGTATAAGTTTGTATTACGTCAAATATCTAATGATAAAATGAACTTTTTATTCATACGAGAGATCCATAATGCACACTGACATTGTCATACTAACAATTCTCTGAACCCCCCCATCCCTCCCCATTACAAAAAAAAATAGAATAATATGATCGCAATGCGTTACAATATTGACAAATTTCCAGTAGGTCTGTCTGTCTGACTGTCGATTTATATTTTGTTTTCACAAAAGTGAATGTACCAAAAAAGGTGTACAAATATCATCAGCAGCAGAATACTCGTAAAAGTGTAGCCATTGTTATTCGATTAGTCAAAACAAATAATAAAGGTAAACTCAGACAGACGGATAGCAATAACGTGGCTTACTATAAGGCTCGCTTACACTGATGAACCAGGTTTTATAATTTAAGATAAAACTGTCTCTAAATCGCTAAAGTCATACTAAAGTTATACAAAGTGTAACTTATTATTTTTGTACAATTTGACACTTCTTCAGTGTTTCCAAAAGACAAAATAGTGTTTAAGTTATATTGTTATGTTAAGAAAATCGTAGTTACGGGGACGTATTTAGTGTCTGTGTTTCCTGCGCAGTACAGTCCAAAGGTCTTCAAGTCGCGAATAAATATGTACCTTATGATCAAGTGTGCTCCATCATAGACCACATCGCTGTTTAAAATCAGGCAGGATGGTGCTTGTTCATTGTGTTTAGAAAAAAAAGTATGAACAATCTGTTACTTACGTCTAATATTATATTAATTATATGTATAATATATGCGCATATACTAGTAGAGAAATACTGTATATTGGCAAAATAACCTTTGGCGGGTTAGTTAGTGTTTCCTTCTTGGCGAAACTGGAGAAAGTGACCCCATGATATCAAAAAAAAATCCCCAAGGAACTCTATATCAAAAATAAAATAATACATTTTCCTCTTCACCTTACCGATCAGCTGATTGCCACATTGTATTAGTAGGTTTATCTGTATAACATACACTAGTGCGAAGCCGGGGAAATTCGCTAGTATTCTGTATTACCATAAAGTGTTAACATAAGTAGCTGAGAAATATATACGATTATAAACTCATTAATTACCTGCGATAAAAATAAATCTTTTTTTTATAACTATGAACAAGCGTATGACCACCATCCTGCCTGATGTTAAGCAGCGATGTGGTCTACGATGGAGCACACTTGTTTATTAGGTACCTATTCACTCGCGACTTGAAGACCTTCAGACTGTACTGCGTAGGAACCACAGACACCGGCATGTCATTCCACATCCCGGCGGTTCGCACTATGAAATAAAAACCTACATGTCTTTTGTTCCCTCTCAATGTAGACCCAGCCTAACAGCTCGCCATTGGGACGCAGTGAGACGCTCAGATTGCTGATAGACCCTCAATGCTCAAGTAATCACAGCCTGACTATGATAGAAGGGACTGAACGGATTCCTGATTCAGTGGGCTTTATTAAGTGAACATTTGAGACAGTATTGTCTCAAAATTGCCTTTGAAAGTACAGATTCACATAGAGAATGGAACACGAACACTTTTGTACGGTACGTTATATATTAGGTGCTCACATATGAAATTTGCGTTTAGTGTGGGAGGAACATAAAGGCGATTTTTTTATAAAAAAAATATTAATTATTAATCAAAGTCTGTACCATTGCCGTCATATAGGTAGTTCATTGATCCCTATTACTAAAACAACCATTCGGACGAAATCAATGAAATCTTTTAAGGCGGTTCGGATTGCCTCATCGAAATTAACGATATTTAAAAAATCCTAATTTCCCAATTAAAAAAAACCGTTCCCTTAGGTTTCAATTCTCATCAGAAATATATATTTATTATAATTTTCAGTCACATATTTCTTGAGAAAATTAATAAAATGTAAAACAGCATATCACACGCGAAACACGGTTGTAAGAAAAAAGGTCCATTTTTTTTATTTTATCTTAGGTATGTCAAACGTCAATCAGTAAGTCTCTCAGAAAAACAAACACCACCGGTTTTGTTTACAAAATATGAAAAAGTTCATTGGAAATAATGTCTTTTAAATAAGATCTCTTCTATATGTGTATTATTTTAAATAATCGCATTAAAATAATAGTATTGTGTAGCGGGCATGTGACCTTTAGTGAAATGCCCGGGATGATATTGTTTAAATGATATGCACAGATTTTTCCAAAATAGTAGAGCTCATTCATCGAACACTGCGTATAACATCCTGATTATTTGGTCTGACCTTGGTGTTTTATGATACTCTACTCTTATTTCCTTTTTTCTTTGATGTTTAGGCAACCATTTTATTTAAACATGAAAAAAGAGCATACATTTTATAAATATCGCAAATAAATATAAACAAACAACAGCCATGTTGTTATTTTAGCAAAGTATTTTTTTTGTAGGTAGGTCCTTAATGAGATAGACACAGACGTATAAGTATTGCAGCCGTACTGACGATTTTGGACTTATATGTATAAAAATCCGATCTTCATAATGAAAATTATGGATGAAAATCTTAACGCAGAGCAAGAAGAACGTATTTTTTTGTCTATTTTTATATTCTGTAATAAAACAGTACAAAAAAAATGAAATACGGCAATTGATTTTTTTCCTTGCAAGAAGTCATCCAAATTTCGAAAAAAATGGTAATCTGTTGGAGCAAGAGAGAGTACGATATCTTAGACATTTCAGTTGAAACTCCTCTAATTTGGTAGCCCTCTGTTAAGCCGCGTGTGGTCTAGCGTTGTCTTGATGTAGCAGTGGTGTAGAGCGATTAACAAGTCTCGGTTGTTTAAGAGCGAGCTTTTCCATCATAGTTTGCAGTTGCGGACAATAGAAATCAGCCGTAATCCACGTTTAACAAAGCTATAGTGAACGACACCGGTACTAGTACACCAAACGCTTACAAGGAACTTTTTTTGAGTAAATTGTCGCTTGAAAATTGTACGTTGTGACAGAAGTTCTCTGAATAAGGAGAATTCTATTTAAATCTACACTTGAAAAATATCCAACGCTATGTCAACATCGTCTTCAATTAGATTGTCGTAAAAATAAGTATGCGTATTTTTAGCACAGAGATTTTATTTCTGTAATTCAACCTTATTACTGTGTTGGTTGGGGCGTAAAAATAATTATATTGTATTTATTCCACGATAAGGCAAAAAACTCGACCAAAAGTTCGGAATAATTGATGGAGTACCTATGAAAATTGTAACTGATTGTGTCAGAACATCGTCATCATTATAATCACCCCATATTCGTCCACTGCTGGACACAGGCCTTTCCAATTGCACGCTACTGTGATCTGTTTGCAGCCTTTCGCATCCAGCTTCTACCGGGCATCTTGCGCATGTCATCAGTCCATCTTGCCTGAGAACGTCCTACATTCCGTTTGTCGAGACGATGAGACATTCTGTTACGCTATCTAGACACACATTGTATAGGTATGAAGAGTGTGGTAAAGTTACAATAGACGACCCTGTATCGCTAAAAGCGATTCCAGGCACACTGAAGGTACTTTGAACGAAGCTTCACAATAATCCCTGAGGAATTCTGTATCGCCTTGGGATGGAGTTGTATAGAGTTGAGGGAATTAATTGTAGTTTTGAACTTGTTACGCCATTAATAACGGCCGTAATGAAGCTATCTATTACGTCGCCATTAAACTCAAGTTTCATATTTCCCATTGTTTATAATACATTGTTTAGGAGGTATATTGGTATAACCGCAGTCTGTTAGAAATATTTTTTTTGGTATAGTACGCTCTCGTATGTTGTCTCATATGTAAGAACTTGCTAATTCGCATTGAAGTCGCACTAATATTATCATGACAAAAGCTTGTGAGTGTATGTTTGTTACTTATTCATGTCTAAAAGGCTGGTACGATATTATTAAAATTTGTTTTGTACTTAGCTTGTCAGCTAAGACCATGGACTAACATAGGCTACATTTTGTCCCGAATTTTCTAGAATTCAAGAGGCATCATTTCTACGTCTTCCGTATGAAACAAGACTGCGGGCATCTTCTTGGAAGTTTTCTTCTTGGAAGAATCTTGATTGGAAGTTTTCAGCATTGCGTACCCACTATGCTACAGACGCTCATGTATATTATTACAGTGTTTCTTTAGTAAGGTTTTTATGTATTAATGTATTTTAGCAAAAGTGTATGAAATAATGTAGTTTCCGGGGTCAGTCTAGTTAATAATATACCGCTAGGTCGCAATTCCGGGAACTATGTTTTTCCGCTATGTGAGCAGAAGTAACAGCTGGGTTTGATCTACGCTACGTCTACATCCATCCATCAAGCGGATCTTGAGTTTTTGTCTATATAATAGCTGACCCCGCAGCGGTTGTTCTGCTTTAGTAAGGGTTTTGGTGTGACCAGCCCATCGCCCAATTTTTTACATCCCAAAAGGATCTTGGGTTTTTATATGCATAGTAGAAAATAAAGTCGCCTCCCGTTGTCCTATATATTTTTAGATTTCTAAAACTACGCATTTTGATGTGGTTTTCTTTAGTAAATAGAGGGAAGGTATGAATAACACGTGGATATAATGGCAGAGAAACACTGTTAATAATGTAGGTATATTGGCGAAACAACGTTTCCCGGATTAGCTAGATTGATATAAAATATCGTATGTATTGTGTTTGCTGTCCACCAAAATATTTCGACCGATGTCTAAGAGATTGTTTAAGTAGGTACGCATAACAATGTTTGCCCCGTCTCAACAAAGCTAGGTTTAACAATATACTGAGGAACTAAAAACCTTTTATCTAGCTATCATTTTACTAAAAGGAGAACTTCTTTTATTTTTTAAAAGAAACAAAACTGCATTAAAAGGTTTTTAAAATTTCGTTTGTTAAAAAAAAATAACCCTCGCTATCCTACGAATCGGTAGGGTTATTGCTCAGTATAACAATTGTGTAAGAAACATTTGGTCTTACAATAATCTGTTGTACGTGATACCCATGAAATTGAATGTTTATTGCCCGCACCGTACCCCGTAGGGTCGACGCCATAAGTTGGAAATCACACGACTTCTGAGATTGACGGTGACATTCTGGCATTGAAGTATTTTGACGTCTTCCAAGAATATATCGACGAAGTGGGTCACGAACATTTCAAGAATCATATTGTTCGATTGGTACGTTGTTACGCTTGTAACTTTAAATTGTTACTGTAGAAATTCGTATTTAAAGGAGTATTAGGAGGGCTTGTTATTTTCAAGTCGTAAGAAGAAAGAAAGTTCTGCATTTTAAAGTTTAGTTCTGTCTTAATGTAATTATCAGAAAAGTAGAGACTACTTTGGTTCTGTGTTGTATTAGATGGGTTTCTGTCGCTAGGTGAATAATTTTCAGCCCAGATACAGATGCACAACGCGCACCATACGATATTAGTACTCTCATTTAAATATGTACCTCTTTTTGATTGCAATTAAAGCGTTTGATCACCATCCTACTTGGAGTTAAGCAGCAGTGTAGTCTACAATGCAGCACACTTCTCTGTAAATTGCACAATGCACATATTTTGAAACTCAAATCGCATTACGCAAGCCTAAGCCCTCTATGTTACTTATGCATATTCGTTTTAAAATAAACTCTCCCAACACACGGCACTGTTTCAAAACATTTGACTGCATTTATGGAACATAATTCCCTTTTTCACATAAACTTTCCGCCGTAGTTTTAATAGGGTGAGGAATTTTAATGCCTTCATGTAGTAGACGCGCCGTCTACAGGACAAATATATATATTTCATTCAGAGTACTGCATTTTGTGACACCGGGTAGTGCTCGAAATGTATTAAATGTTTCTGCTGCTTTCTTTGTTTTGGACTTTTTGTTATTTCCGCGAAAAAATCTGGGCTATGTAATGTGGATGCCTACTTTTTTGTTGTTGTTACAAAAGGAAAGTTATTAATGTTTAGAATTCTGTACTGAAAAAGTATTTAGGGAAAACACAATCTGTGTTCTGGTTTTATAATATATACGTCATAATGACCGATGTGACAATAACTTATAGAATAGAACAATTTGTCTATCAAAGCTGTAATTCTTACCCTGCGTTTCCACGGGCCAAACATTTACAAGACAACATGTTTGACATGGGCCTAGCGATCTGGTGTAGCCAAGAACCACCGTAGAAGGATATATGTCAAAAATATTGTAGTGTGAATATTTGACCGGTGGAAACGTAGGGTTAGACTAGGGATGACGTAGGAGACATAAAAATCATGTTTTCAGGCTTGGTTGTTTACAATTTTAATGATGTTTTGTTTTGTTTGGATTCTTGTTAGGGATTTCGGACATCATTTAAACGTGCTCTGCGGTACCCACACTTTATTTCCGTTATTCCGTTCTAATTGGAATTTCGGGACAAATTCTAGCAACGTTCTATTATTATTAGGGGATTCAAAAATAAATAATTATGCTTCAGACCACAAACAAATAATTATTCCCAGAGCGAAGTAGGCAGAGGTACTTGTCAAGCAAATGCTCACGGTTCACCAAGCGTATTTAATCCAACATGACATATGTTAAAGTCATTAAATTTCCATAAAACCTGTGATTTGTTATACCATGTTCATGTTATTGTCTTGTTTCAGATGTCAGCGCTGGCGCTGGTGCTCCTCCACTTATCCATACATATTGTTGAGGAAGGGCACGCCGTCAATCCGAGTAAGTTTTTTTTAATCAATTTCTTGTGTTAATACCAAAAAACATATTTTTCTTTGTGAAATTGCTGAATGAAGCTAAATTGTTATGAAGGTTACTTACATCATTATTACAATTCAGCTGAGAAAGGAATTTTGTGAATTATTCGTAATCATGTTAGTTAGCCAAGTAAGTATACCTATAACCATGCAAAAAATAATTGAAAAATGTTCCATATGTTCGTTGATGACCGTCGATGACCGTTGGGGAAAACGAATTCTCGAGTGGTGACCGCGTCTCGGCAAACGGAGTGTAGGACGCCCTCAGGCAAGGTGGACTGATGCTATACGCAAAATGGCTGGCAGAAGCTGGATGCGAGAAGCCGCAAACAGATCACAGTGGCTCGCAATTGGAGAGGCCTATGTCCAGCAGTGGACAAGTATGGGCTGCTGATGATGATGATGTTCGAAATATGTTCACCCAGTGAAAAGTTTTGAGGTACCTAACAAAAATAAAAAAGTACCGCCGAATTGAACCACCTCTTTTTTATTTTTGCTTAAAAAATAAGCAAGTACGTCACTACACCCATATAATCGATAGTCATTGACGTCACGTGACATTATCTGGTTTAACAGAATGCGAGGTGGTGTGATCGTCACACCGCACGCGCCGATGAAGCGAATGAGCTTTACGTCCGGGGTAGTAATCCGAAAGCTTTGCTTACCTCGTTTGAGCTTCGGTTGTCTCGTTGCGTGCGAACTCATAATACCATATTGTGGAATGGCTTGCCGGAGTCTGTGTTTCATACATGAATCCAAACATATCTATATGTATAAAAGAAAGTCGTGTTAGTTACTCTATTTATAACTCAATAACGGCTGATCTGATTTGGTTGAAAATTGGTGGGGAGGTTGCTTAGAACCGGGAGACGGACATAGGATACTTTTTACCTTGACCTTGTTGGTCGCGTCGCTATATAGAGAGTGTTATAGTTTGTCTGAAATACTGAAACTACGCGAATGAAATCGCGGGGCGTCCACTAGTATTATATAAAAAGAGAAGCTGACTGAAAATCAACGCACAACACAAAAAGATAAACGTAGGAACTTGAAATTTGGCAGGGATATATTATATATTTTTTTTTAGCTTAGGTACCGTAAGGAAAGGGAAAAGGTGCACTAAGAAAGGAAATTCCCAGAGATTGGGAAACCGTTTGTTTTAAAAGTCTAAACCGAAGACTTTAGATGCTTGAAATTCGGCATGTAGTTACCTTAGGGCATGCAAAGCTTAAATACTGCAGGATTTTGAAGAAATCCTACGGGAACAGGAATAAGATATTAATATTAGCGCTAGTGTAACATATATGTCACGTCTGTTTCCTATATATTCTTATCTGTGCTTTCTGCGCGGTGTAATTTGGGCGACTTGAAGTCATGAGCAAGCTTACTCCAGCAGCAATGGCAGAATAGTGGAAATTTTACCTGTCATTACATAGTATAAAACAAAATCGTTTCCCGTTGCCTGTCCCTATGAATGTTTATATCTTTAAAAGATGTGTGAGTGATTTTAGAGGAAGGTTTATGCATAGTACATGCACAATATAGTAGGGAAACACTTAACATTAGCATTTAACTCGCGCGACTAGGGCGACCGCTAGTTTATAACAAAAGAAACCTTCAATAGTGAGTTTATGTGGTCGCTTATCATTTTTAACTGATCCTCATTCATCCTTTGTGTAGTAAGTAAAGCAAGTAAGTTGGAACCACCACCGAATCTGCAGTATAAAATGCGTTACATTGTAAATTTTTACAGTGCTTTAATCAAGATGAAACTAGCTTACTTGGGGGATACTAGAGTCTCTAAATTAAATACTAAAAAAGCTTATCCTAAACGTGACATAAGTCACTAAAGTCACACTCTCAAAAAATAAATTCACGACGGGGAGAAGAACGAAAGTCTGTTACCGCACAAATATCCGTATTCTGACACTCTCCGCAAGCACAGATTTCTGCTCAAGTACTATTTCTCTCGCTCTTATCGTGTATGTATAAAAGAGACAACCTATACTCAAACGACATTTGAATACTGGTTATTGTTCCAGAATACTTACAAGCTTTAATCTGAGTCCGGACGAGGCGATGCCCTATCACGTCTGAAGCCCAAATGTTCAAATATTGTTGAACAATGTGTACACGTCCTTAAACGGCAGTCCTTTAGTATTCGGGCCAGGTGTAGTGTAAAACAATGTTTGTTCACGAATTAAGGGCGATCGTACACCAGCCTGTTTGAGTAAGTGGGCCCTTTGCCACGTTGCATGTTTACTCAGTGACCTGAATTGAAAACGGTCAGGTATACTTTATGTACCTATTCCTTTGTTTTGTTACTTACTGTCGCCAGCCCTAAATTACTAAAATTTACTCTACTTTGTAAAGCCGCGAATGCGGAATTAATCACGAGATGTTGAGCGATGATCTTACTTCTTACTAATATTAAAAAAACGGGAAAGTGAGTTTGTTTGTTCCGCTTTCACGCCGTAACTACTGAAACGATTGCTTTGAAATTTTGCAGACGTATAGTCAGAAGTCCGGTTTAAATAATTGGGTAGATACTTTTATCCCGGAAAAAATTGATATTCCCGAGGGAAAACAAAAATATTCCTTTAGACCGCAGTATAACCGAAGTCCACACGGGCGGAAAGCTAGTATGAAAATAAATGGGAAATTGACCTACTATTCTGTACGTACTGTATAGTCGGCGTCATCTAAGAAACAAATTCTGTCAGGTCGCTTGACATGTATACCCTAATATTATTGTTCACCGGATATATAGGCGCGAATATAATCAAAGACAAGCTCTCGAGCTTACCTTTGTTATGTTCCACTCGTGATCACGACACATGCAACTGCGTCGAAACGTCGAGTAAAAAAACAGAGGTTAGCTCGAGCTTGTCTTTGATTAAATTCACGCCAATAAACTCGGTGAACAATATTGGGTTATAATGTCTGTGCGTGTTTCATTATAAAATAAAAAATGATGTCTAGCCTAGAGTGATAGTGTTAGAATATTGGCAAGATTCGATTTATTTCAGAATAGATTTATGTGTTATGTTGATACCAACAATTAGTAAAGTCTTCGTGAATATTTTGTGACTAACAGTCACTACATACAATGCTTCGACATGACAAAACATTTTGTTAGCCATGCGTAGTGACGGTTGAAGAGCTTATTATTATTTATTTTTACATTTAACTGCATAATCGAAAAGATGCAACATCGATTCGTGAAGAAAAATATCACAACACTAATAATTGATGAAAAATAACAAAGACCAAATAAAATGTTCAACGCTGGGATACATTGTCAGGGACATACATGTATCGGTTGTGATTTCAGAGTCAACTAAGCACAAATATTTTAGCCCGCGGGCTGTATTGACCAGCTACTTTTTGATTTTATGGTCAATTCGACCCGCAATTAACTAAGTGTGCTTTTAAATAACAAGAAAAGGGAATAAGTGAAGCTGCGAAGAAAACCATCAATAAATGTCACCGCACGGTTGGTCCAAGAAGCGGTTGAAAGGAATTTTTTATTCAATTAACTTAGCCCACTGTCAGAGCGATGTAGGTATGAGCAGGTTGAGTTGACTACGAAAAAATATGTTTGTCGACAATTGAGCCCGCGGGCAGATTATGTGGGCTAAGTTGGTCCTGGCATCGTGGTTGTTAGGTTATTTCCGTTCTAAAAAATGTTCATGGAAATTCTCAATGTGTGTATAAGTCTCTCTATTAAGCCTTAACTGCATGATTTTTTGTCTGAATAAAAACCTATCCTTCTTAAATTATGTTTTACTTAGCATAAAAAATCTGTAGATGGGACGGCTAGAAAAAAATATTTTTTCTGAGGAAAATAATACTGATGTATTATTACATCACTACGCAGCTAAGGGTTAATTGTCGTTGCGGTAATATACTGCGCTGTGTTACTCGGAGTCTATACCTATCTGCTCCCGTGGAAATGCTGCATAAATATCACCTATGTATCTTATTAACAAATCTTTCCTTCATAGTTCATCAATAAATCAAAATTAAAAAACCGTTTTGCTGTTTTTTCGTGAAGAAGAAACAAAAATACTTTTTAAATACATCTTTCACTGAACATAAGCTTACCCATTCACGATGTTAGTGTGCAAACTTATTTATATATATCTATTTATAAATAAAAACCTTGCTGTGAAACCTTTATAAAAGTGTTTCTTGTGAATTGATATTTCATCAGAGCGCAACATTTAAATCAATCTTGTTAAAATGGTGCGAGCTTTTTAATTAAAGAAATAATAGTTCGTTATAAGAAAAAATACGAAAGCGTTTCGTTTGTTGCGTTTGCCCCATTTGTATTTGTTCAGAGAATTTCAAACGTGGAATGTCCGAGAGAGAAAAATGGCATAATTTTTCTTTCGTCAGCCGCTACAAAGACTCTCATTGTCTGAACCGTTCTCTTGGCATTTTCTTGATTCGCCTTCATTAGACAGATTTTATTTTCTCGACAAACTTTTTGTTTACGCTCTATGTAATATTATGTTCGTAAATTAGGGATTTGTAGTATCTGCAGAGTAGCTCGGCTTTGCAAAGAAGTCGTTATACTTTGAAAATTGTACAATAACATAAATATTTTTATTTTAGACATTATTTTTCATAATACTTGGACAACTAACAAGTTATTAAGATACTTTTTCGATATTCTCGTAATTCATCCATGTATTCACATTATCTAATCAAAGTAGTGATCCCTTGATCATACTACGTCCATGATGTACCGAGTTTATCAGTATTAAATCAAACGTGATTCGACGTGGTTCGACAGGGTGTCACACATAAAATATAACACATCTTACGGTTTCCGGGTTCCATCAAGATTCACCTAAGGTGTACGTGTAATCAAATTTGAATTCAACTTCAAAGCATAATGTAATTGCTGTTTTGATGCACAAACGCTTCTGATTCTGTTGTCTGAACAAAAAAGCCTGAAAATTGGACAATCCATAAACAGTTGTCGAAACTATGTAACTAATTTATTTATTTACACACCAAAGTTACGCAATCAAATACCTTAAGTGTACGGGCATATTATTTCATTTCATTAATTATAAAATCCAAACAGTATACACAAGAACACAAAAATGAAATAAAAAATACAAATAACAAAAAGTACAAAGTAAAAGATAAACAATAATACAAAACACAACAACGACAACAGTAACAAATCTTTCTTCAACCCTCTCGCAACGATGCCGGCTAATTTATGCATTTATAACACCGCATTGAGATCTGTAGTCTATGCCCACCCCTCTGGGAAACATGTGTGAAGTGTTTGTACGTATGTATGTATAACATCACATGCCCATCCGCGTACAAAACACGTAGATAATTTAACGAAAGTCAAACGGAATACATTGTAGCAAACCAATCGAAACACGAGTGCATACCATTGAAATTTGAGCCGAATAAGCATCGACAATTACCTCTTACTACAATCAACTCAGACTTTCCACTGGCCAGTTTGCTTCGGTGATATTCGGCGTAGGCCCTTGTAAATCTACGGCCGGTCCCACCGCACTTGATTAGACCCAACAGCGAGCCATCTGCTAATAACGGTCTCGCCACTTCGTATACACAGATGACCTCATATGAGGCCGGACCTCGAATGGACCCACATGCACTTACATGACCTCATACTGGGGCAAAATACGCGACGTAATGATACGGGCGGAGATAGCGGCGGATATTTCGGTGGAGTTTAACAATTTTTGTTTTAAAGATACTCGAATTTGCTGTATTGAAAATAATGTATGTAATTGATGTTGGGTATTTTAGTTTAATTTCTAGAGTGAGTTCAGAACTAAGCATTACAATTTTTGGGTTGTTATTTATTTAGATAGGCCTCTCCAATTGCACGCCACTGTCTGTCATCTGTTTTCGGCTTCTCGCATCCAGCTTCTGCCAGCCATCTTGCGTAGATCATCAGTCCACCTTGCCTGAGGGCGTCCTACACTCCGTTTGGAGAGGCCTATGTCCAGTAGTGGGCAGGTATAGGCTGATGATGATGATGATTTATTTAGATAATATGCCTAATTTACACTTAAAGAATAAATACGTAGTATAATGTTTCACGTAACGTGTATATCACGGCTTCGCACGAATACATTGCTGTTACTAAGTGCCTCTATACTACATGTAATCCTTCCTTAAGATGCACTATAACGATTAAAAAAAATCGCACTAAAATCCGAGGCGTAGTTT
>SJJU01003291.1:0-14398 GCA_012932125.1 Conopomorpha cramerella
TCTAGAAAGATAAAATCGTATGTTGGTGAAATTTTAGAGCAACTAAGGGCTACTTTAAAATAACAAAATGTAAAGAAAAATAAAAATATCCATAGTAGATATTATCTATTTATTTATTAAAAGGTATATTTACTGAGAATTTGGATTATCCCTACTCATAGATATTCTGTGACGCATTCTATAAAAAGAGCTTTTTAAACTTTTCAAGTTGGGAATGTAAAGCATCTCATTTCGAGAAATACCCGCAATTTTCATGTCGTAGAACTTTGACAGACTCAAAGAACTTGATGCGAATTCCTTCCGCCATTCGTCACAAATCATTCGCCGTTTCGTGGCGATATAATCTGGCTCGTGACTATGTCGCGGAATTTGATACACATTATATCCAGTTCGATCTACATGTAAATTCACTTTACACGATTTATCTGAACACGTCCAGACACTGCCTTCTTTTGATTTCCATTTAAAATGATATTCGTATCCTCCAAGACAAAGAACTTCGCCGGTTGTTCCATCTGGCCTCCTTCGTCCTGAGCCTCTATAAATCACTTTTAGCTCGGCAAAGTCTGAAACAAATATTTTCGCTATAGTAACTATAGATGTATTTATACCACAGATATTTCCTGAAGTTTAGCGTGGATTCATAAAGTTAGACGCGAAGTCTGCGTAATTGTGGTCGCGATGCCCCAGAAGGGGGAGAGTTGGCAACAAAAGAGGGATGGACAAAGATAATTTGTATGGAGTCAAGAAAACGTGTGCGTTGAAAAGAGCTGAGTGGAAAAAGCTGGTGGAATGTACGCTGAATACGGACAATCCGGTCAGTTGATATAAGTCACGTACGTTGTTTCCCTTACCATGAGACCACGCTTCAGATATCCCCTTTCCACAAGTGTGTAAGGGTAATCGTCGAAATTTGACCACAAACAAATAAGTTATCCGCGACAATTAATTTGCCGTTCGTAATATGCCTATAAACCCATGTAATATTAGGAACAATAGCACATATAGACTAGGACATAGGCAGACTGAAGGTGCTAAGCGGTTTGCAAGTTTACTTGAGTTTGGTCTGAGTGCTGTTTCATTACTTACTTAAGTCCTATGGTACCCCAGTGGTACAAAGGGACTTTACAAGATGGCGCCACGCCGTCCTGTCCTCTGCGACTGCTCTGGCACCAGACCAGCTCAGCCCTCGCGCTCTCAGCAACGGTGCGCCGCCAGGTGTGCACGGGGCGTCCAGGCCTGCGACGACCTCCCACAGGCTGCCATTCGAACGCGATGCTCGCCTTGTTGGATTCCCCTCTTCGGATCGTGTGACCAATCCGCCGCCATTTGCGTTAAACATCAATAAGATAGAGTTGGTGATTCCAATGACATTCGTCAGAATGACATTCATACGAGTTTCAACCTTAGGGTGGTGGTAGACCAGATTCTTGACCTACTGTACTAAGTGTTCCTTTTTGTGGCTGAGCACAGGTGGTGGCTAGTCTCCCAGCATTATCTGTGGGGATGGGTGAGGAATGAACCTAATACCCTTATACAAAGTACACACAATATTAGTATACAAGTTGTTCCTAGCTGTAAGGTTGTGATATTTTGTTTTTTTTTCTCTTGTGTATTGAAGTAATTGTTTCCACTGTGCTTTGTAATTAAGGTGTTTTTGTATAAACAGATTTTCTCTCCGTGTTAGCCTACTTTTACCTCTCGTGTGTATTTTATTATGTTTATGTAATGTTTAGTGTAGGTCGTTTTTGGTTTAAGTTAGTAAATTAAATAATAAAGAAAGAGAGACAAGAATGAACAATACTTTCTGTACAAAAGACAAATTTAATTTGACAAATGACTTAGGTTACCTTAATATACATTTAACTACTTAACAACCAGCAGTAGAGGCGACAGTTAGATAATTTAGGGATTATTTTATACTTATTCATTTAGCTGTAAAGAGCCAAAATAATGAATACATATACTTAAATCCCTCAACAGCCACATGTACGCCTAATTTCATATTTAAAATAAGCTCTCAACTGGTTAACTTACTATTTTACAAAATGAGGTATATTTCGTTCTTAATTTACAAATATTTATATTGGCTAGCTATTGTTTTTACTATAATTACAAATGGCGCTTTCATTGACGTAAAATAATGTTTATTTTTTGCGAATACGCTTTTTTGAATTAACATGATCTTTAGATTTATAAATAGTAATAGAAGTATATCGCGACAAATAATATTTTTTTGGCCCGAGATTGTTTTGTGCGGTCAATATTTACAAATAAAAAAAATCAATAAATTAAATCCATAACGTGAACCCATGCTCCAATAGTAATAGTACGTACTCTACCTATACCTACTTAGAATTTATCACATCAATTGACTCTAAAGTTCACAATACTACAAAGGAAAACAAAATAAATGAGAGGGAAATTTTAAATAAATAAGTACAAATAGTCAAATGCAGGTCCAAAGCTGATCAATGAGGAATTTTCAGGCCCCTTGTTCTAATCATTACAGATGACGCTAGTTGTATTAGGAGGGACGAATGTCAACCAAATTGCTAACTTTAAGCAGTTAGTATGGAAGGTAACAGTTATTTTTTTATTGTTTGTTTACATGTTTCATGACATTACAGACACTTCTGGTCTGAAGTTGAAATAACTTACCCAATTACTGTAAATAAAAGAACTGACAGAAGTCATCTTGGACACCTACTAGCGACTTCTAGATAAGACAATTTTGGAGTTTGAAAATTCCCCATTGCATAAACAAAACATTTCACTTTAATACATAAATTACGTGATGTAAAACGCCACCAAAACATATAATATATCTTTACAAAAATGGTAGAAACGAATTGACTAGTCAGTGCTGCCTAGTTTTCAGATCACATTTCCTTAAGCAGACAAATCATTGAGAAACATTGATCCACTGTCCTCAATACATTCTAATGTTTTTGAAGAGTACTAAGTTCAATTCAGCAGGAGTCAATGACTCCCAGAAGAAGAAAACGTTCCTCCCCGTACGAACTCAATCAGCTGATTGTGGTGTTTGTATGAAGAGGTCGAT
Source organism: Conopomorpha cramerella (assembly GCA_012932125.1). Taxonomy (NCBI): domain Eukaryota; kingdom Metazoa; phylum Arthropoda; class Insecta; order Lepidoptera; family Gracillariidae; genus Conopomorpha; species Conopomorpha cramerella. The sequence goes on from SJJU01003291.1 coordinate 3,065, forward strand.
TTTCTTTCGTCTGGGAGCATTGACACCTGCTGGAATGGACAGAGCAGGGCATTGCATAAGTGCATTGTTTAAAATCTACCTTCTCAATCATAATCGCTTGTAAGTTTTCTGATTTTATAGAAACTGTTTCTAACCTTATCGAAGGTAGGACAATACGGTTGTTCATCTTCAGACAGTTCCGAGCAAACTTTCTTGTAAAACTCGTTGAATGGCAGTTTAGTGTCCTTAACCATACGCCGCCATTTTCTCAGTATCTTCTCTTGTTTTTCGTCGGTGAAATCTGGCGGATGTGAATGTGGTCTCTCGATTATAACCGATTGATGACCAGCATCAAGGGTCACTGTACCTCGGCAAGCTTTGTACTTACAGTTCCATATCGTTGTACTATTCTTGTAAAGCTTCTTTATGTAATAACGATGGCCGCCCCTTAATAGTATTTTACCACCTTTTGCAGAGTCGACGAAATAAAGTTCCTCTTCGTAGTTGTTTTGAGTTAGAGTTGGAAACACGTCACTATTGGTCAGGCCCTCGATGAAGTCGAATAGATTTCGTTTTGCGTACGCTGGAAAGGAAAAGAAATATATTTAATGTAGACAGGCAGTAACAAATAAACAGTGACTAGACAAAGATATATAGACATTCAAAATAAGATTAGTGAAGGCAAACACTACAGAAAGAGTCCATAAATCGGCTTGCCTACAACTTTTGACGTTCTTGATAGATCGGTGAGATGTACAAGCATTTTAGTTAATTATCTCCTATTAATTCTTTAGGGTCGTAGGAGGCGACCGGGGGAACTCTCCAGAGGACGAGTAGCAGCGCTCTCTGTGAGTTAAACCAAAACACCACTGCGATCATAAACCCGCCTGCCAAGCGTAGCCGTAATTGTCATTTCCCCCAATTTATCATGGACATCATTGGGGAAGACCCTTGTTGTGGACGATGGTTATGATGTATTCTTTAGGATTGGAATAACCGAAGTCACAGGTTTTTTTATGAGTTGATATCATATACATAAGAATGAAATAAATAAATCTCTGTGCAAATTACTGTTACGGATATTTTATAAAAGAATGAATTCAAGACCACGTGTAGGACGGTATTCAAATAACTTGTGATAAAGCTACGTTTCGATAGCACCTGATGAGATGAAAGAGGTACTTTCATTCGGATTTCATACAGACCAGACAGGCTATGGACTCAAGTTGCGTCATGGTGTCACGTAAGTCACCAATCACAGTAATGCTTTCGTGAAGTACCTACTATAAAGCTATTATTTTTAAACACTATGAACTTTTAAGAACAAGATTTTGACTCCCACCCATAATCCATGTATATTTAAAATACTATACTGCTTATACTCAGTAATTACAATCACTATTGACTAACTCAATTTCACCTTTATAACACAGCAAGAAAATATCGACCTTGTGTTCGGAACACGTGGAATGTTTACATTTATAGCAAAGCATCTTAGACATCCTCCTCTTCAAAATCGAAGTTCCAAAACTTCGATTCCAGATCGTTAAAGTTCCCTAAAATTTGGGATATGTCTCTATCTATTAAGTTTTTCCTCATAGTTGGAGCCATAAGACGCATTACCATCCAAGGTTTAACTAAATCATCGCTAACCATATTGTCGACATAAATTAAAAATACCATATTAAATATGTCATAGAATACACACATTGGCCATCTGTTAGATTTCGACAACATGACTTTGGTATTCTTGATTGCAGCATCATCACACGAGGAGGAAGAAGAGGTAAACCATCGTTGCAGGTTTCGTCAAAGATGTTTTTTTAAAGCGTCAAAGGGCCTTGCAACCAACAATGCCAGTTGGACGATCAACTGGGTTCAATTCTTCATGGACTTCTCGATTGTTGGCTCCTACAGTTCCCATCAAAATCAATTTATAAGGAAATTGCAGAAGATCTTTAGCCAACAGCACCGATGTAAACAAGTTATTACACGATAAATTCCTGTTTGATCCAAGAATGGTCCTTGAGAGTACCTTGGTATTAAATTCACCAAGTGGCAGTCCACCTATTATTGTGCTCTTGCCTGTGTAAGGTATGGCGTCAGTCATATATTTAGATTTGGCATCACACATCATACGAATCTTGATGACATATTTGCCAGGTTTGTTGGGAACACACGTGAGAAAAGGATATCTCCCTCTAAAATTAAGCAGTTGTTCATAGACAGTGACTTCGGTACCTGGAATATAGTTGATACGACATTGTGCAATAATAAGTTCCCAAACTTTTCATGCCGGCAAAAAAGCGTCATGTGAGCGAAGAGTTGGTCTCAATGATTTATAGTTCATTCTCAGGCATCTTGTCAAAAACTGCACGTTCCTTAATCCCGTTCTAGAAGACGTAGGATAAAACAGTTCATCGATGTTTAGATGGTTGTCCTTTTTTATTGCCACCAGAGTCAATCTATCTATCTATATAAATAAAAATGAATCGCCGTTCGTTAGTCTGGCTAAAACTCGAGAACTACTGGATCGATTTGGCTGATTTTGGTCTTGATTCACACGTGGAAGTCCAGGGAAGGTTTAAAAGGTGTATTTCTTCCAATACATGGGATACAAAAGCGACTTCCTATGGCAAAACAAATGTTTGCCGGGACAGCTAGTATGTCACAAATTTCCGACTCATTTGTGTCTCCGTAAGTTGCGTTAATTGTCGCAAGTTTCTTTCCGTTTAGCAGCCATCTCAACATAGCTCCATTCGACGACCTCAGATAAAATTTCATCGTAATGAAATTTCTAAATATGTTCACATATGGCACAAAAACATTTTCACACATGTCCCTTGGAAATATGAACTTTGTTCATAGCAGCCTTTCCGTGTGATGATGGACTCTTGAAAGTTGACCATATATATTCAGACTTACTTCGCTACGTATAACTACTAGCAGAGCCGAAATAAACTCTGTTCTAAGTTCACGGTATCTGTTCCGGCATTGTCACCTGATGACTGGTTCCGGAACCGTTGGATTTGAGGTTTCATTACGAGTGGGTTTTGTAGACAAAACCTCCTCAGGTACGTAACCTTCCTCATTTTCGCTCTCCTCATCCAAAAAATCACTCTTCATCCTCAGAAGCTATAATCTTATGAAGTATGTATCTTCTGAAGAATAACCGTCTCCTTTAACTAGGACTCTAATGATGCCTTCACTGTTTAATTTCCTAGATAGTAATATGTCCGCACCGTATTACAATAATATATTAAGTTCCCGGCGTGCATTACTGAGTGTAGGACAAGGCAAACGGAGTGTAGGACGCCCTCAGGCAAGGTGGACTGATGATATACGCAAGATGGCAGAAGTTGGATGCGAGAAGCCGAAAACAGATCACAGTGGCGTGCAATTGGAGAGGCCTATGTCCAGCAGTGGACAGGTATGGGCTGATGATGATGATGATGTGCATTACTGGCTGTGGATGCTTACGCGCAAGTCAATGAGAGTGCATTGTGCGTTGGGCACTGTCATTGTGCAGCAATAAATCAGAAATCCATCTTCGACTCTCAAGCGTAGATGTGCTTTCTAGAACAGAGCTGTAGGCAGGTGGTGGCACGCGAAGGTAGTACAAATTAGAAAGAACATATACAGCATTAAAATGTCCAAATAAATATATTTCTTTCCAACATCTAGTCTACAGGATAATAGACAATACTTATATCAATAATAATATTAAGGCACTAAAGAGAAACATTCAAATGCATCTTTTATTATTTTTAAGTACCTACTTAAACATTCAGCTTTGTAACAGTTAAAAATCTTTTTCACGTTTGCCCAAAAATATGTCATAGCCTCTAACTGAAAACTCCAACTGGTCGTTTTGCCCCCTTCATACTTCTTACAGTAAAAACCTCACCTCTTATAGTCTATCTTGCAATTCTACGGACAAATTTGACAGTTCCCATGCAAACAATTTTGTACTCTGCTGCAATCAAGTTAGAGTATATTTTACGAGATGGAGATCTTTGATAGTTTGTATTCAATTTTCAGTTTAATTTACAAAGAAATAAAGTATCATATTGTACGCATAGAAACTGTAAAATTTGTCCTTCGAATTAAAAAATAGACTTTAGGATGAGACACAAAATGAACTCTGACTTTGTCAAAATCTTGCTTAAAAGACATATATTTTGTCAGATACCATACATTACAGATAATAAATGTATGATATCTGACAGAACTTAAGCGAGATATTGACAAAGCTAAAACAAAGTTCATGATCTCGCCCTTAGAAAGCAAGGAATTACAGCTATATTAAAAAAAAACCTTGGATCTCGCGAAGTCATTACAGAGGATGAACCTACAGTGCTTCTATTCCATTAACACAATGGCGGACAGTTAAACAGACACAATAGACTTTTAGTGTTATGACGGCTATAGCCGTTCACGGACCGGCAAAGGGTTAAAGTACCACAATAATCTTCGGTTTCTTATTGGCATTAATTATTTCATCAGTCACAATTTGCTATTAATTTCTGAATTTGAATTAAATGCACGTTTTCAATAGCAAAAACCCGAGACCAACTGAGAAATTTGTATTCCTGATGAGTACGGAAACAAGAAGAATTTTTTAGATGTTATTCAAATAGAAGCACTACTTATATAATACATATGGAAATATGCAATATTGTATGCATATGACCGAGGTAAAAGATAATGTAGGTAGTTCGGTACCAGTATTGCGAAATATGGACAACCATAATCACTGCCTACGACCATGGGAAACGGGCTGGTAGTGTATGTACGTATGTACATTTCTAAATGTACAAATTGAGACAGAAATATTACAATCCGAGGCAAATGTTTTCTGTCACTTTCTAATGACAATCAACAGAGAGATTGCTTGTATTATGAACTTATCACTTCTATGTAAGAGGCACAACTTCAATAGGTACTTACATTTAATTGTAAGAAAAATAACTAAGATACACACTAACAATAAGCTATGAGGATATAATGCACTTATAAATAAATAACTAAGGAGGTAAATAAAATGCTTACGTATTTGAGGAATTAAACAAAACACTGATTAGTTAGGCTAGAAGTGACGTAATAGGCTTAATTTCGTCCCTTTTGCTAGATATTATGGACGTCAGTTTATACATACGTGTATTGATTCTTATCTATACGTATATAAAATAAAGTCGTGTTAGTTACTCCATTTATAACTCAAGAACGGCTGTACCGATTTGGTTGAAAATTGGTGGGGAGGTAGCTTAGAACCGGAGACGGACATAGGATACTTTTTACCCCGATCCTGTTGGTCGCGTCGCTATATAGAGGGTGTTATAGTTTGTATGAAATACTGAAACTACGCGAATGAAATCGCGGGGCGTGTCTGTATGTGATGCGGTATTTTATTCGTCTGGTGACCAGGTACAAAAATGTATCCACTTAGTAACATTTCAAAGCCATTTTCCCTCAGAATAACGATTGCTACTTTGGTCTTTGACATATGACCTACATTTTAAACATATGCAGCAGGGAGCAACTATATTTTGCTACTCTACTGTTTGGAGTAGTGAAGCTCACCTGCCCCCCTAGCAAAGCGCGTCAAGAAAAACATGACAGAGCAAATACGCGCTGTGATTGGCTGTTATGTCACACATCGTGCGACTCAGCTTGTTTCAACCAATCGCAGTGCTTGATATGTCTTATCATGTCTTTCTTGGAGCGCTTTGCTAGGGGGGCTGGCGTGATTCTAAGCACTATGTTTCCATCAGAAGTAAGTTTCAGCCCTTCCTTGTGTATCATCACAAAACGGCAGCATTTCGAGGTATTTTTAGATATCGGGCTACGAAGTGTTGGAACAACTTGCCACCACCTCTAAGAGTTTGCAATACTGTACAGTCCTTCAAACGTAAAATGTTTCTACTCCTACTTGATAAACAACGTCTTCTTCCAGCCTGATTGATCTAAGCTTTTTTGTTTAGTGTGTTAGTTCTTAAGTTAGCGAATAAATATATATAGACTTTGAACTGGCAATAGGTCCTATCTGATTATAAAAGTTCATGCAAATTTCAAAACAAAAAGTACTAACTGACATAGTCATACTAATCAAATTCGTATCATACTGACGGTTTTGATAGATCGCATTGACAGTTCATAGTCGATATACATACATACTAGATCTACAATACCATATTCTCGAAACCATAACATTACTATCAATGCTTTATCAGAAAATGGCTTTGAAATGTTTACATACCTTTTCAATATGGACCCTCAGACCAAACACAACTACACTTGCAAGCCACGTGGCACCTTCAGTCTCTATATTTTCCACCATCAATTACATCTGGATCCAAACTGTCATTTTTACTACCAACAACAGTTAAGGTACTGATAGACATGCTACTTATTGGCATGCTTTTGGAGCTCTATTACGGTAAGTAACCACCAAAGTGTCAAATATCTCAAAGCTTCGATTGTAATAAGAACAATAGTATTACGGGAATCGCTGCAAAAGCATGCCACCAACTAGCATGTGTATTAGTATCCTTAGAATCCAAATATACGCTGCTACGCAGTAAGAAACAGAGAATATTATCCCTTACTCTTTCACTCCATGTGTTGCATATTGTTTTCCCGTTTTATGCGATGTCTATGGAGAAATTGGTCGCACCCACAAAATTGAGATTCATTTGATGTGTATAAAACACATTATTTATTATTCTAGTTCCATAATAAAATTTTCAAACGCTAAGAAAATTGATTAACCATTTAAAAATTAAATAACTAGGCAGGTAGGTTAGGTATTTGACTGTACATATTCTTGACTTCCACAAAATCTAGCATGGTCCGGAAACCTTTGGTATCCTGATATCTCACATGTCACTTTCAACCCAACATTTGGACATCACACTTACTACAAGCTAACTTAAAAATAAAATTCATAACCGTTCATAATCATTAAGAACTTATACAGCGCGTAAATGGACCGAGGGTTGCTGGGGTCGTCAAAATGACCAACTTTTGACGAGCTCAGCAAAGTTTCTTAAGAGTTCATTTACATGCAGTATTTTGGTAAAAATATACATTGAATTGGTTCAGGAAGGTATTCGAAGTTGAGAAAAACTATTACCTAGTTTGTATGTCGTTTTCGATAATCTTAATTTTAACATGCCAAAGACATATTTATAATTTGCCAAAACGAATGATATGAATGGAGAATTTTCAGGGTCCTTGTATCTCTTAGTTATGAAAGATGACGCTAGCTGTATTGAGTGGGATAAATGTCAACTTATGATTGGTGATGATTATGAACATTATTGTCAAGAAAAAAATGACGTGACAAAATAAAACTGACAGAACTCGCCCTGGACGCCAGCGACATCTAGATTAGACATTTTGGAGTTTGAAAATTCCTTATTCGAGGCATGTACACTAATAGGTATTGTACGCGGGCACTTTGTAAGCGTCCTCCTTTTTATACAGCGTGTATTTGTCGGAAAAGCGAAGCGGAAGTCTAGGGGTTATTTGTGGTCTAAGGAACCCCCCTATGTTACTCCCTATGATTCTAAGGCCTTGGTTTAGAAGTTAATTACACTAACAAAATAATAAATATTTGTTTCAACTTCAGTAAAAACGCCCTTATAATAAAGAGGGAAAGAGAGAGAGATATATGTGTATACCATTACACAACACACACGTAAACATGGTGTTGATACAGCTCTAAACCCTAGAGAATGTGTGAGTGCTGGTCATCGACTCCAAAAAAAATAGGTACCTAGTTAGCCTACTGCACTCCTACAAGGATATTTTGGCGTGTGGCTAATAACTTTTGGCGTCGAATTTAAACCTATTGAGTTTTATTTTGAAGCATAATGATTGAATATTATTACAACACGAGCATACATAAATGACCTAAATCAAACAATAAAGGAACCACAGGAATTAATAAATGTCACATTAAATAGGTATTCAGCTCTCACGCGCCAAAAGATCCTTGTAGCACTGTACAAGTAGGTAAGGTTCGCCGCGTAAGTAATTACTACTGTTTGAGAAAATCGAGTCCTGTTGTGAATTGTGATGGGTAATACAAACCCACACCAGACAATCATTGTGGCAGTCTAGTAATCAGTAACTAGAGCCAAATAATACCTAATACTTAACAGTTCCTGCCTACCTGGTAAATAAATAAAAAGATGAACAGGATAATGCAAATAACTTCGTACTTACAACAAATGAAAATCTACACATACTATGGTAAGGTACATACCTACCTACCACTTTGACGACGCGGGCGAAAGGCGCAGCGGCCATCGACAAATAGATCCAAACAAAAAACCAATGTAGGTAAGTAGTTACTATTCTTACCTTCACGCACGCACTTCTTTAAACGTAATTTTGAAAAATACACTTACTCAAAGCACTGCACTAAGTACCTATACAGGTATTTAATAGTTGAGAAACACATACACACACAACACAACCTATAACTCCATCACACGGACGCACCCGGTGACATTCATACCTATTGCGCTTTCGTTGGTCGACCATGGCGGCGGCGGCGGCGGCGGCGGCGGCGGCCGCCCGATCCGCGGGGGTGGCCATCTTCTAAATTCAAATGCCCGAAATTGCATTTAAAAGGTGCGACTGAATAATTATTTACTTATAAAAAATGGTTACTTATCGTCTGTTTAGGCTGATTCAGAACGAAAAGCTGAGAAGTGGTTTATGAAAGAACGATGCTGGTTCCTTAATTGTAATGTAGGTAGCCCCAAGACCAAAAACGAATTTTATTGTCCTTGACCTTTCTTATTTTTCTCAGTATTTGTAATTTAATCCCCAATCACAATTTATTTGGATAATTCTTAAGTACTTACCAATTCAAACAATTTTTCTCTAAAAAGGTCACTGGGTAGACTCCAACAGTGGGAAAATAAAATGGGTGAACTCAATAATGACATAAAAGGGAATGAGTCATACAATAAGCTAATCAGTTAATATTACATAACGTGTCAAATAATTACAATGTAACTAGTCGTCAATCAATGCTATTATCTCAGTCGGTCATGTATTGTGTTAGTAACAAAAACGACTAATTCATACCGAATCACTTACGTACTTTACCTACATTTTCAGACATAGGCCTATTTACTGACGTCAGGTAGTTGAGCTTGGGTAGGGACTATCGAACGCCATCCGAAATCATTAAGTCAATTTCAGTCACTCACTCGTTGCCATTTATACAGATTTATCTGTATTGATACAGATTTTAGTCCCCGTTTACGGATCACAGATTTAAATCTAGTTTTATACAGATTTTTACAGTCAGACAATCAGCTCGAAGATAACACCATTGCCTAAAACAAAAGAGAAAGGCATTGCTTGATTAGGAGATTTTTAAATAAATTAATGATGAATGAATTAGTCTTTAATAGCAATGACAATCTTGTTTTTGTTTTATGCGTTGTATTCGCAAGCTTTTTATAAAAATTATAGGTTAAGTCTATGGTAAAAAAAAAAGTATCAGAACAAAAGTATCGATACCACAAGGTATCGAGTACTTTTTAATACATACATTTATTTATACAAATTTTGAATAGTCTTTCTTGTACTGCTAAGTTTCACGTGTCCCATAAAATAGTCACTCTATTTAGGTATTTAGAAACTCTTGAAAATTACCGAAAAATTTTTATTACTAGTTTTTATTACCATTCCACGTTTCAACATAATAAAAATCACAAATAATTTGGCATTAAACTCATTATGAAGCAAAAAGACATATTACAATTATTTTGAAAACTGCCAATTATGCTGAGTGCAATCAGACATGAATAAAATTTTAACCAGACGATCCCCATGTGACATGAAAATAATGTTTCATGAAATATCGATATTTTTGCTCAAACGAATAATTTATTAGAAACAGAGAACAAAGTATCGATACCTAAAAAGGTATCGGAACAAAAGTATCGATTCCAAAAGTACTTGGTATCGAAACAAAAGAATCGATACTTTGAGGTATCGATACTTTTTGCGGATCCCTAGTTACAGTGTTGTGAAAGTACCAACAAATAAAATAACTACTGCAGAATAATGTAAACAAAAAGACTGCGTCCTTTGCAACCTACCTATCTAATAAATATTACAAAATGAGTTTTTTTATACCGATCCATATTTATACAGATTTTACCAAAAAAATATGTCAGATTTTGAATTACACCATCTGGCAACACTCGGTTCAGTATTGCGTAATGCGTGGTGTCATGGTGTGTGTAGATTTTGTTTTGTTTTGATTCCCAAAAAATAAACGAAGTGCAATTAATGTGTAGTGTAGTTATTTATTGAAGTACGTAATGACTACTATGTGTATGTCTGAATCTTTGTGGCCAGAAAGATCACACTTCGCACGTGTTGAGTGTTTTGAGTTTTGTCTGAAAAATCAGACTATTGAATTAGTGCAGTGATCATAGTGTAGGTAAACAAACATGTGTTCGTGGTCAACAATAATGTAATGTGTTCTTCGGAAGTTCAATGTTTTGCGTGTGTGCAAGTGAAGGGATTCACTTTTCTGCCATAGCAGCACCTCTTTACCTACTGAAAAGTTCTCATGAGGGACCTACGAAGGTAAGTTTTGGATGTGTGTTTATTATTAGGTAGGCAGATAGATATTGCGTACGCTTCCAGGTAGGATAACTTTTCAAATACTTAGGTAGTACTAAGAACCTTCATACGCATGTGGTTGGAATAGGTACAGGATAGAAACTACTGCATACCTAATCGGATATTATCGAGTTGTAGTTCCAAAATCTACCACTGGATGGCGGCAGTCGTATTTTTGTTTTAAAGTGCATGTCTGTACGGTTTTTTAGCTTTCGCCTATCATAATCACTTCGCGAAGGTAAGTATAGCACGCAAGTACACATGGATTTCAATTGAAATTTACAAGACAGAAACATAACTAGCGATTCATTGTGGTAGCGACATCTGACAAGAAGAAAAGGAACTTTTTTAAGCATTGGTTTTCAATAAATTTCCTTTTGTGTCAAAAATGTTTTAGTGTGCATGCATTGACATACACAAACATGCGTGGGGGCGTGGCTTGCACTACGCAAGACACGCGTGTGTGCTTTCTTTTAGTTTGTGTTGTGTTTGTTTCGATCATATGTGTGGTCTATGACGTATGTGTTCGTGTTATTATTGTAAGGGGCGCTAACACTGGAATACCTATAACATATTAATTATTTTGTTAGGAAAAATCTACTTCTAAACCAAAGCCTTAGAATCATAGGGAGTAACATAGGGGGGTTCCTTAGACCACAAATAGCCCCTAGACTTCCGCTTCGCTATTCCGAC